>VDFB02328069.1:0-13599 GCA_007258455.2 Sequoia sempervirens | reverse complement strand
GACCTAGCCTGTAACCCAACCCAACTGCCACGCTTATAGGTTAAAACTATTGAAATTCTGAAAATATTGTTTCCATCTTGTAATCATTTTCCAACAGTTGCAAAATAAATCAAATCAGCTTTCTGAGGGTTTCTAAAATTGATGTTTGATGTGGGAAGATGCTGCCATAACTTTCCCAATTCAGATCTGAGTGTTTTTGCCAATCTGGAGTTTATACCAGTAATTATAATTGATAAGATTGGTTCAGATTTGTCATTTGATGGTTCGACATTTGGTTTCCAACTATTTGTTTCCATTTCAATTAACTGTTTCCAATTTATTTTGCTGCAAAAATTTAAAAAATAATATATATATCAGGAGTTAATAAAAATTCAAGAGGGACATTACATTATCCTTTCTTTTTTCATCCAATAGCTTTGTAAACATTATTCATTCAATTCAATATCATTTTTTCAATAGAATTTAGTAATGTCTATCTTGCTCCTAAATTGTTGTTGAGATATGTTCTATGTTATTGTGTTTTACAAGTTGAATATAACTTGGCATTTATTGAAAGCTTTCTATCACAATAGGTTTTAGGTTAGTCTTTGAAGCTTTGAATGCAAGTACCATATTTAGCTTATAACATCATATGTGTGATGAAGTAAATCAAATTGTCTTTAGCAAGTTTGCAAACCATGTATTGTTGTTTACTCAAACTTGGAGATTGTGGCTTTGTATGTAATTCCTTAATTTAACTTACCAAGGTGTTTGTGCTCTTGTATTTAAACCAATCCTAACCTATGTGAACTTGCACTATTCAATCTTTGTTTTTAGCTAAGTAACATAAGCATGATATTATCATAGTGTTTTTTTAAGTATGTTTATATTGAATTCTTAAAATCAAACCTTTAGTTTTGTTTTTTATGTGTGAATTAATCAAAAATACATTGTAAAGATTGTACATAGCAAGTACATATTGTTTAAATTAGGATTTAAGGTTTTATTTTTGTTACAGGGAACTTCACCTTCTAATTTGAAAAATGATTTTCCTATACATGTTCCTTTTTGTGTCATGCTAGAAGATGTGAATTAAAATGTTAACAAACTAGATGTACTTATAAATCCCACAAGCATACTTTGGTCAATAAATCTTTTTTCTTTCTTTCTTTCTTTTCTCTCATCTTTTGTTAAGAATTGTTCTAGTTCACTACATCACCTAGCAACACCATCAATCTAAAAATTTCACAAAAAACTACTAAAAATAATAACCCCATCTATTACTTAGATTTTGATTCATAAGTATTTTGTAACATACATCCATTGTGTTTTGCATCATCAACTCTAAAACAAGCGTCAATGGAATGAAATATATGCTTTATATTAGAAACTTCTACATATCTTCTATCAAGGCCATAAATAAATTGTACTAAAGAATCTCTAAAGAAAACAATTACAATATATTCTTAATATGATAAAAATTCTTCACATGCATCCAAAATTTTCAACAGATATGAAGCAAACTCAAGTTTTACATTGTGCATACTACAAACAAGAAAAGTCACATATCAAATCAAGTTTCTTCACAAACCTCTCTTTGGAAGACGACATTTTCTTCCACAAAACCAAATATTAACAAACTAAGAGACTAATTCCCTTTAGAAATTCATGAAGACAACTAATTGATACTTTAAACTCATGTACACATCTATGCTAATACTATGAAATAAAATTATAGAGTAATTACCCAAATTGATACATACCATATCCCAACTATATGCATGCCCATCTCCTGCAGCAGAAAATATACGATTTCCCTACAAAACAAAAGATAAAGGAAAGAAAACCGGGATCAATACTAAGTTCAATTTGTAAATCAGCATAGTAAAAAATTAACAAACAAAAATTTCAAGGTATGATAACCATCACAAAGCGTTCACAACATTATCTAGTAGAGAATTAATATTCCAATTAGAACATAATAGCAATGGTCAATTAACATTTTGCAATATAACCCCGATAATATCTTTGCATTAGATGATGGGTATAAATACCCAAATGTTATAACAAATTCCGTGAAACAAACTCACGGGGAAAACAAACTATAACAACCTATTAACAAATACAACAACAAACTAGCTACAAGAAGATAATGATGGAATATTCCAACATTCCCCCCTTATTACATCATTGTTTTAAAGTATTAATGAGAAAATCCTGAAATGATTCAAACTTCACACATGCAAGAGGCTTGGTGAAGATGTCATCACATTGTTCCTGAGTAGAGCAGAATTGAAGCTAAATATTGTTTTGTTGAACATGTTCTCGTATGAAGTGACAATCAACTTCAATATGTTTGGTCTGTTCATGAAACATTGGATTACGAATGTAATGTCCCTTCTCAAAGAGTTGATCGCTTCTGCTTTGACTGCTGGCCTATTCCCAGACCCAGAGGGCTGTGCTGATGGTGGAAATTAGGGTTTCAAATGTGGAGGTGGTTATTGGCTGGAGTTTGAATTCCATTATGATCTTTCTCCGTTTCTAGAGCCTGCAGCAGGTGTGTTCAGCTTGGTACTTCTCAAAGCAACTTTATGAATTTACTATTTTAGTAAGTTCTATTTTTATAAAGGGACAGCTTGGAGTTCCGGGGTCATTGGACCTCTTCTTCAGTTGTTTCAGCTGGCACTTCAATTCTTGGCCTTGGGCGCATTTTTCTTGGAGAGATAAGTATTTTCATTATAATATTATTATTTTAATATTATACCCCTTGCCTAGCAGTACAACTTTAAGTTGTTTTTAAAAAGGGGAACTTTGTGGGTCAAGGCGTCATGGAGGGATAAGTAATATCTTTTTCAATGTCAAATATTGTGATTAAGAAAGTGGACGCCTATTTGTGAGATTGGATTTTATTTTAAAAGTGAAATATTTCAAAGGAGAAAAGGACGCCATCTTTTGGAGGGAAAAAGGTGAATTTGAAATTAGGGTTTGGGCGCCCTCTGGAAGCTTCGGATTTTGCTTGAAAGATAGCAACTAGTTGAGAGGTTAGCTTGTATTAGGTTTGAATTGCATTTCCAGTTGAGTAATTGCATTTTGGAGTTCTAGTTTACATTTTCTGTCATATTTGATGTTGCTGAATGTCATTGAGGAATGTAAGAATTGCTCATAGCTCATGAAATAAAAATGCTATCATTCTGGGTATTGAATCTATCAATCTGTTTATGAGGGGCGACCATTCTTGCCAGTTTCCAGATTTTTATTGTGTCTCTTTGATTTTATAAAGGAAATTCGCCCTTGCAGCTGGGCCGTACCATCTTGAGGTACATTGGAGTTTGTGCAAAATAAATAAGGCTTGTTTTGAGTGGTTTAGGGATTGCATCTTGGGCGCCTACATTAGTATAGTAATCTGCATTTGGTCTTTCGTCAATAGGATGTGTTTAGAGTGAGTTATGTGCATTTTAATGGGTTATTATGCTGCTGTTCTGTATTAAATCTGTCAAAAACAGTCATATCAGATTTGAGGAAGTTCATTAGATGTGTGAGGAGTTGATATTCAGTGAGTTCAGGACTGTGAAAGAGAGTTCTTAATTTGTTATAGCTTTGAAGGGATTCTAATCTTATGATATTGACAGGCTCTCTAATTTATTGTAAGCTGAACAGTAGTACTGTCAGCACTTCTCTCCTCTCATTTTGTATTTACTTGTACTGCCCACTGAATAAGTGGAAGAGGCTGGCTTGCCGCCTATTACTTTCTTGCATTGTAATTTCCTAAGTCTCCGCCATATGGTCGCCTCCTATCCTTCACGGATTGAGTAGCACATACTTGGTGTTGAGCTAATTTTCAGTATTGCATTAGATAGGGATCATCCGGATCAATGCCTCGCCGCTCACCCCACATCTTGTGTGGTTAGAGTTCTTATTCAGCAATTTCCTTTGAGATCCTCTGACCAATGCTCACACCTTGCCCACCTCGGGATCCTGGTGTACATTCTGGTTAGAGTTACTTCCTGCATCGTTTTGGTTTATGCTAACCTTAACGGGTATGCATTGTAATCATTTGTGAAAAATCAAAAAAATTTGGTCCGTTCATCATAACTTAACAAGCTTTGAGAACACTCTATTGTCACAATAGAGGATAGTAGGTTGGTTTTGTGGTACCCCCAATCCTTCTAATATGCGGCGTAGCCATACTACTTCACAAACTACTGCACTTGCTGCACGATATTCTGCTTTTGTTGAGGAACAAGCAACTGTGGCTTGTTTCTTACTTCCCCAAGAAATAGGACCTGAACCCAAGAAGAAAACAAATCCAGATGTGGATTTCCTATCATCGACTGAACCAGCATAATTTGCATCTATATACCCTATCAAGAAGAATTGATCATTCCTTTTGTATTCCAAACCATGATTCATTGTACCCTGGATGTACCTTAGTACCCGTTTTGCTGCTTTCCAATGACATTTTTGGTTCTTGCATAAACCTTGATAGATAATTAACAACAAAACTAATATCTGCTCTAGTATAAGTCAAGTAAATCAAACCTCCAATCATTTGCTGATAGAGAGTTGCATTCACCTAAGGAGATGAATCAGAAACAGATAACTGCAAACCTGATTCCATAGGTGTAGACATGAGTTTGGAATCCAACATTCTGAACTTCTCAAGCAATGTCTAGGCATATTTTCTTTGAGATACAAAGATATGGTGATTTGTCTACCATACCGCTAAACTGAGACAATAGTGAAGTAGCCTGAGATCTGTCATATCAAAAGCCTTCTTGTGATCATTCTTGGTTGTCTCAATCATTGCTTTTGAGTTGCCTGTGATAACTAAGTCATCAACATATACATTAATGATCACAATATCCCCCCCTTGATCCTTGAGATAGAGATTTGCATCATATGGATGCCTAGTAAAACCATGTTTTAGCAGATGTTCATCAATTTTAATATACCAAGCTCTTGGAGCTTGTTTGAGACCATATAGGGACTTAACAAGTTTGCACACCTTTTCCTCTTTACCAGGTGCAATGTATCCCTCTAGTTGGGTCATATAGACCTCCTCCTTAAGGTCTCCATTAAGAAACACACTTTTTACATCCATTTGATACAATTTCCATCCAAATTGTGCAGCTAAAGCGAAAATCATTCTAATGGTTTTAATTTTTGTTGTGGGAGCGAATGTTTCCTCATAGTCAATCCCTTCTTTTTGGACATAACCTTTATCTACAAGTCTAGCCTTATATTTATCTATACTACCATCTACTTTATACTTAGTTTTAAATATCCATTTACATCCAATTGCTTTTTTTCTAGGTGGTAGATCAACAAGCTCCCAAGTGTTGTTTTTCATTAGAGATTGATACTCTGCATCCATAGCCTCTTTCCATGGCTTTGATTCTAGTGCTTCTTTAACATTAGATGGCTCAAAATTATCAACAATTGAAGTCATCAAGGCTAGATTTACCTCATTGCAAGCCATGCTGCGAGTCCTTGGACCTAAAGTTGAAGTGTTCGGGACTCCATCTAGCTTTGCATTGTGAATGGTACTAGTATACCACTTAGGTCTTGTGGCATTTGTGGGTGTTGAATTAGATCGACTATCAACATTCCCATCATTTTTCCCATTCATGTTGAATATAGGAGCACCATCTGTAGCAGGTGACGATGTGGGAGGAGAACTTGACTCACACTGCTCCTCAAAAATTACATCTCTACTAATGTATATCTTCTTTGTATTAGGGTCCATAAGGCGATATGCCTTAGATTCATTCCTATATCCAAGAAGAATACATTGCATTGATTTTTCATCTAGCTTCTTCCTTTTTTGTTTAGGAATGTGCATATAGGCAGTGCAACCAAATACACTAAGATGAGAGATAGAAGGCTTTACCCCTGTCCATGCTTCTTCAGGTGTAATGCAATCAAGTGCTTTGGTTGGAGCGCAATTCAAAAGATAAACTGCTATATGGACAGCTTCATCCCAATAAGCATGTCCCAGATGAGAATCCTTCAACATGCTCCGAACCATCTCCATTATTATGTGATTTCTTCGTTCAGCAACTCCATTTTGCTGAGGTGTGTAAGCTACAATCAATTGACGCCAAATTCCATTTTCCTTCAAGTAGGTGGAGAATTCTATGCTGGTGTATTCCCCCCTCGATCTGAGCAGAGGACACGAATATTATGATTCATAGCTTTCTCCACAAGAGTGCGAGACTCTTTGAAGTAGGAAAAGGCTTCATCTTTACTCTGCAAACAATATACCCACATTTTTTTGGTGTGGTCATCAACAAAAAGCTGAAAGTATTTGAATCCATTGTGACTAGGCGCCATGGGCCTCGACAGATCGGTATGCACCAGCTGCAAAGGTTGGCATGCACAATGATCAAACAATTACAACAGCATACACTCAATAGCAATGAGGCAGCGAGAGTTGCTCAGATCTTATGCAAAAGTTTCAGAAGCTGAAATGGGTTGCTCAATAATTCACATGAAAGTCTCAGATATTTAAGTGATCCTAACTGAAAGAGCGGTAAAAGAAGCAAACAAGGAAACGAAAATGGAGAAAACATCACCAGTAATCGAAAGTGTAAGAGATAGCAATGAAAAAGAAAATGCAATCAATACAGAGAGATCAAGCCGCAGAGTGAAATTGTTGGGCTCGTTGTCATTCGCATTTTCATTATCAATGATCACACCTCTACAAATGCTGCAAATATACAACAATTAAAGAAGCCATTTCAGAAGCCTGAAAGCCCATTCCCCCTACATCATTTTAGTCAGATCTACCCAAATGGGTTGAGATTAAAATCAACCCTCCACAACTTTGGGTTCTCCTACCCCACACTTTGAAAACCCTAAGGGAAGTTCTTCAAGTTGAAAACACTAGAGCAACTTTGCCTCACATGAATGCTAGAATTCTATTAGCAATATATTAAGAACTCTATATCTGATATTATTTCCTTCCAAATGGAAAATAAAATTGTTCACCTTGAGGTCAACCAACGAAGTAGCCTCAATGCCTATTTCCTATGTAAGTGTGATAGCCATCTAAATGTCGGTTGCCCAAGAATTCCTAATAAACTGATTGGACTTGTAGATGGTAGAGGTTCGTAGGTCCATGGAGAAAACTATGTAAAGATTAAAGACACTAAAACAAATCAAATTAGTATTGAAGGAGTAGTGGAAATGAAAGAAATCCCTTGCAAGAAAATCAACTTGTCAATAAACAATCAAAGTAAAATTACTCTAAATGAGCCTTCTTTGATTAATCTAAAACACAATAGTTGTGTCAATGGTGTCGTTCATAAAATGTGTATTGGACAAAATGATGTGTAAAGGGGGGGGCAGCCAACCCCTCCTAAGGCTCTCAGCAATTACAAATGTTACAAGTTCCATGCAAGTTGAAGAAGGATAAGTTGTTTTTGTGGCAGGTTCAAAAAGGAAAAAAGCCTCAATTGAATGCCTATAGCTAATCTGGACAAGTCTACTATCTCTAAAACTGAGCATAAAGGAAAAATGAAAGGTGAGATCATCTTAAACAAGATTGTTGATGATATTAGGAAAACGAAAAGTATTGAGGCACCCTATGGTAGCCCTAATCTAGGGAAAAAAGAAAAAGAGGAGAAGATACGAAGCTATCTTGAAAGGCTAAACAAATAGCCAAAGCCCTCTTTCTAACCCTCCATTAAATGAAAATCATAAGTTGGAATGTTAGGGGTCTGATAGAAAGTGTGTTCAAAGAGCTCTATGTAATTCTAATATGGACCTAGATTGTATTCTATTTGAGGAAGCAAAAGTTGTTGGGTTTAACTTTGTTGAGTATTTTTCCATTGATGTCAAGATGTGAGCTGCTTGTTTAAGTGCTTGAGCTGCTTGAGCTACTTGCCAGTGTGTTGAGCTACCTGGTTATGTGCTTCAGCTACTTGGCTGCTTGGTTGAGCTACCTGACTGCTTTCTTGAGCTGGTTGGGCATTTGCTTCGGCTGGTTGCTTGTCTACATCAGCTGCTTGTTTGCTCCTTGTCAGCCTCTTGTTTATTTTATGCCATGTGGAGCTTCATAAGTGCCAAATCATCTAAGTAAAGTCTGATTTAAAAGGTCAATATCTCTATTTGAATTGTAACACCAAATTTATTGAGGAAGTCATGTGGTTTCAGATATATTATTGCCTTCATTTTTATGTGCCCTATAAGGTGGTGTGTTGATACTTATGGTGAAGTCGTGAAGACTAAAATATCGATATCATTGGAGAAATCATGGTTATGCTATCACTGACATTAAAAGACTATCATTTGAATAAAAGTCATGGTCGTTGGCTTCAGAAATTTCTTTATTGGGCGACTACTTGAAACGGCTCAAACGTTGTGGTTTCTAAGAATGTCTCTTGACCATTCTTTATGCTACTTGCATATATTGGTCTTTACTCTTGGCAATGATTGAAGACTATTCCTTAATGGACTTCTATTGAGTTATCCCTGTCGCGGCTTAGTAACGGTTCTCAGGATATTGGGGCAGCTAATTTGCAAGATGACGAATTTATGCCTTTGTCAGTTATTTCTTAAGACTTGGAGGCACGAGACATACATTTTCTAATGACATTCTTTTCTATCGCAAAAAATAGACTATGTTGTGGGGACGGCTAACTCCTACGGGCCTCTCCATGTTGCTCAGAAAACGTGTCAAGGTAGTTAGTGTGGTAGTTAGATTAAGAACAGCAGAATCTTCATGTGTCGGGTGGCTTTATTTACAAGGCGGCTCTTTCATTTTTGGTCGATTCCTTTCACAGCCTGACAGAGTATTTATTGAGCCAGCTAGTGTGGTCTTCACTAATCTTGGTACATATATGGGAATGGTAATTGAAGTCGTGTGAGAGTGATGAAATGATCTTTTTGCAGGAGTCGTGGGTGTAAGAATTGGTGTGGTGGCAATTTTTTATGGATTTTTCCGAGTTATTTTGTCGACTGAAATTGAATCTTTTTCGTTTATGAATGTATATGGTAATGTATTGTGTGTTGGGTTTCAGCGAGTTTTGGAATGTGCTCTGCATGAGGAAGAAAGGATGCAGTGATAACAAGGTGTGATTTGGAGTCTAGTTTAAGTCTAGAAATTTCTTCTGGTAAATTAAAAAGTCATCACTAATGCATATGAGTATTTGTAAATGAGAAGCAATGATATATTCTTCAGGGGGTTCAATGTGGTTTTTTTTTAGATGCACAATTACTGAAAGTTGCCCTGATTTGAGTTGCTCAAGTTGCATGTTTTGAAGTCATGTGATTTGGTCTTTGGTTTTAATAATTGTTTTTAAAGGAAGTTTATGTGAAGACATTTACATCGAGCAGGTTGTGCAGAGGCTGAGTTAATTCTTTTCATGATGTGCTATTGAATATTCTATGTGAGACGTGATATGTTATAATCATTTTTGTGTGTGAGGAGATTATGAGTTTTCCAGGGAATGCTATCATTTACATTTGGTATATGTTGCAGAGTTGAATTATTGGGTGGCCTAGTTATGATATTTTGTGCTCTTTATAATGTCTGAAAGTATAAGGCCTAGATGAAGAAGGGTGCGTTCAGTTTGTGAGTGTGGAACTGAGTATGGTGCTTGTTGTCATTGTCTGAAGATTTTATTTTTGAATCCTTTGAAGACATGAGCAACATTATCGATGGCTTTGGCATAGTGATCTTGGGTGTGCAAGACAAAGGACATGATCTTTCAGATTTCTGATTTTGGACAGCGTGTATGCAGATGTGAGCCTCACAATTCATGTGAAGGCAATGTTTGAATGCAGTGTTATAGACTTGTGAGAAGTTGCTTTGTGAGTTGGTGCTCATGCTGAAGTTGGTGCTTTAGCCTCTCGGAGTTGGTGCTTTGAAGGAGAGTTGGTGCTCTTAGAGATTTGGTGCTCTCAGTGGGTTGGTGCTCACTTGCGTAACTGGGTTGGTGTGCTCTTAGAGATTTGATGCTCTCAGTGGGTTGGTGCTCACTTGTGTAACTGGGTTGGTGCCTTTGAAGATAATAAAAGCAATATTTTGCCGTGGTTTTTTACTTGAAAGGGTTTTCCATGTAATCTTGGTGTTCATCTTGTTCTTGGTGTTTATGTTGTTCTTAATGTTCTGATTTCTGATTTATATGGTTTAAAGTTTTAAATATTGATTCACTCCCCCCCCCTCAGTATTTCCTGTGTGGTCCTCAAACTTGAAACGTTGTCCAACATTTGCATGGATCTGGATTGTTTTCTAGTTGAGGAAGTGAAGTAGTTGGATTTAACTTGAAATGTTGTCTGACATTTGCATGGAAGGATCGTAAATTCTTCTAATCTAACCATGACATAGGTAAGGCTATTTTAATTGGCAATAATATTTTTCCTCATATTAAAGAATCAAGTTGTTCTCCATCTGATACACTTGTTTGGGTAATTAAGGAGAATAGTGGGATGTAATTTAGAATCACATCATTATATTTCTCCAATGACTTTGGAAAGATGTGAACTTTGGAGATGGATTACTTCAAGCCTTCATGTAGTTCCATGGATTATTGGGAATGTTTTTTCTTTGAAGAGTAATGAATTGTTCTTCTAGTCCCAATTCAAAAGGGTTCAAAATTTGGTTGACCTCAAAAAAAGTAAAACAAGCAGCACGAGTATTTGGTTTACTTGGTGCAATAACCAAATAAGGCAAAGAAAACTGTATTCTAAGCTTGATAAATTTCATTTGAATAGGCATGCTTTTAAAATAAGTATGTAGAGGGCAATAACTATAAAGCCAATTTGATATAAAAAAAAATGTCATGACCCCTTTTTGAAAATAGGGCCATGAAGTAGACCTCTAGCTTATCCCCATTTCAACTAGACTAAAGGGAAAAGCAAAAGAAAAATTCCTTAATATTATTTTAAGTCAAGCACAATAATTTTAATTTAAGGAAACTTAATAATATTATTATTAAAATAAAAGTATTTACTAATACTTAAGGAAATTGCTAAGTTACCGATCTTGGTACTAGTCCAAGTTTGGGTTTGAGGGTTTGGTTCGTGATCAAAAAAAATTTGGGGGTTGGTGTTGGTGTTGGTGTTCACATTAATAACCAAACTTGGGAAAATTATTTGCCTTCCTATCTCCCGAGCCTCGTCCTACACCGTTCACTCCTCCAACCAGCAACCAACAGAGGCCAATTGCTTCTATCATAATGGCGACATCCAACTAAAGCGCATCTTTACTAGTCATTTACTTCGGGGCACATTTCTACATGGCTTCTTCATCATTATTTCCAAATTTGCATCATCATTGTAGTCCTTCTCCTCTATATAAATGTTATGATATAAATGCACTAAAATAAAGAGCCACAATCTTGTCATTTCAGTGTACTCTATCATATTTTGTGCTTCTTTGGATTGATCTATGTATCAAGAATCAATTCCTATATACATGGAAAATGCAGCAACTAGTTACTCATGCATTTCATTGTGATCGACTGGATACCATATAGACACTCCTATTATGGAAGCAATCTACTTGTATTCAGAAGGTTAGGTTCTACATCTAGAGACTTGGTACCTATCTCCAGTTGAGATCAAGATATACCAATCTATCATTTAAGAGTATCCATTTGATATTTGTGCAATGGTCTGTTGGAAATATTGTCATTGATGTCAAAGGAGAGATTGGATTTGAAGAAATGAGTTGGTTAGTGAAATCATATAAGGATTAAGAGAAATGCAAAAGATAAATAGGGGATTTCTATTGATTGATTCCTCCATATCTGAGATGATACATTCTACCATATCAAATGGTGTAGTCTAAGCAGGTTGACATACATCAGCGTAGTCATATTGCATGGGAACTTGTAGTTACAAACAAATTCCAAATTGATAGAATCGCATGGATACAAAGACTTGAAATAATATATAATGATTTCAAAGAGCCATTGAAATAGTGAACTTGTGTTTGTCATGATGGAGAGATGGGAATTAGAAGAAAAATATCGAACTGTAAATTCAAACTTTGCAAAGGCAGACCTCCTCTTAAATCACAATGACTTTGTTGGTTGATATAGTAATGCTATTATCATTGGATTTGAGTGATCATATTATAATGAAAATTAAATATGCTTTAAATGTGATTAATTGATGTAGTGGTACGTGGATTATTGTTGCTTGATATTGAATTAAAGAAGCAGCAATTATTAAAGAGAACAGTGAATAAGACAAAATCACATTAAAGACAAAATTAAGAAGACAAAAATCAGATATGACAAAAAAAGACAGCGATTAAAAAGGTGGTGATTAAAGTATAAAAGCAGCATTAATAAAGGGACAGCCTTTAATATAAAGTCAACCAAATGCAGCGATTATCATTTTAAATAAGCAGCAATTATCATTTTAAATAAGCAGTGATTAATTAGCAAAAAGAAGGCAGCGCTTAAAGATAAATTAAAATAAAATTAGTTTCTCTATGAAGAGGTTGATCCTTTCATAAAGACACCTCTTTTAGAATAGAAAACACCTCTCTTGGTCAATGAAAATGATATATAAGGAACATAAATTAGAGGATAAAAAGTAAGCAAAAAGAATAATATCATTTTCAGAAGAGCGGACTTATTAGCAGATCTAATAAAGGCAGCAGATTTTCTGAAGGAGCAATGAAGATATAGAGTGACTGTTGTGGAGTGAGTAATAAATATCATATTATACAATCACCAGCAGATTTAAGAAATGGTCATTTGGAATATAGAGGAGATCAATTATAGCAGATATCTGTGTATATTGTTTACTTCACTTGGTGTATTTCAACATACTACAGAAGTAAACTAGATTACGTACAAAACATAGAAAAGTACAACATATTCGAGAACATCAGATGCTTGAATTATGGAATGCTTCTATTGATTTCCAGTAAGTATCAACATGTACAATCATATAGATGTCACAGTATCAAATCATCAATCATGTCTTCCTGACTACAAAGACTCGGTACATATAAAGCTCGACAGTGGTTGAGCAACCAACCATCGTGACATTTCATAACAACCCTTTACCACTAATCGGGATTTAGTTACATGACATTTATGACATTTAATTATTCCCACTACAACTATAGTTTTATTAACATAAGTAATTGGCCGAATACAGCCGACTACAACTAAAGACAATGATGGCTTGCATATATTATGAACAGTTTTGAAAGGAAGAATAGGCAGATTTAAAAGAGGAATAACATACAGATTTGAAGGAGTATAAATGAATAATGAAATATAAGGCAAATTGTGAGAAGATTATTTGCAGAATTATGAGGAGATTGTGAGAAGTTTCATGGCAAACTTGTAATAAGTTTTATGAGCCGATTGTGAAAGATTTAGAACAAACTTTGTGACGAAGATTGAAGCAAATGTCAGACAAGAATCCAAGTTAAATCCAACTACTTTCACTTCCTCAACTACTTTTACTGACATTTGTAAGGAGTTTACTAGACATTCATTCTCTCTTATGGGGGTTACTTTTTCCTCATACGGGGTTTTGTCCTTCACATCTTCTAGAGAGCATTGTTCTTGTTTTTTCTCTCTTTTGGGGAGGAGTCTTGGCCCACAAGGTTTTCTCCTTTTCTCCATTTATGAAAGATTGTGTTTG
>VDFB02328068.1:0-14433 GCA_007258455.2 Sequoia sempervirens | reverse complement strand
AATAGTTAGGCTCTAGTTAGCCATAAGTGAACTTTTGATAGATGGTCCAAATAATCATGTCTTTTGTGAGTATCAACATATCCCAATGCATTCTTGACTGCTTTCTCTATGTTCACCATTTTCTCTTTCTTCTCATATGCTTCATCCAATATCGAGTCTTTACCTATAGCCGCTTCCAAATTATTTTGTAGTATCAACTTACACTCTTCAATCCATTTGGTTTTCTCTTTTATTTTTTCATCATTTTCAAATAATGCTCGTATTCCTTCTTTCATAGCATCAACTAACCCATTTGCATCTCCTTGTAGTTCCTCATGGTAATATTTGTACTTTCTTATGATCTCCTTAGTAGTAGTGATAGCCTCACTATCAAGAGTATCTCTCTTTTATATTTCCTAAAGTTTATCTTGGATTATGTCACTAATTCTTTTATGCTCCTAATCCATATCATAATTCATTGAGTGAGCAACCAAAATTTTCTCAACCAAACCATCAAGTTATCATATCTTTTTCTAATCAATGAAGAAAGTGTATCAAATTTTCCTTGAGAATATACATTTGATCCTTCCCACTTATCCTTTGTTTGAGATCTTTCTCCTTGGGTTCACAACCTAGTGGATCCTTTCAATGTGTTTTCAAACATATCCTTCAGGTGATCATTTTCCCAAAGTATCCTTTCATTATTTATTTTATACATTTCCTTCTCTTTGATCAACATTTGGATCTAGGTTTTATTTAGATTGGCAACATTAATTCCAATCTCAATTGTAGCCACATGATTAGCTTCTCCAACTTTCAATGTCATAACATATCCAAAATCCTTTTTTTAGTGTCAATAACAATAGACTTCTTATGTGGTGGATACAAGTCCTAGATCATAAGGGGACCTTTGTCAGGGTTATACTTTGATCTTGTATATATTTATGTCACTCCCTCAGGGCTAAGCTTATGTGTAGCATTGTTATCCTTCAAGAAACTATAAAAAACTAGAGCAGAATTTATGTCCAATCCTAGGAAAATCATGACACTTCAATCTTCTAACAATTTTTTCCCTCTCTTTGGGGTCATCTATTTCACTTCCTTTTCCACACTTGACTTCAAATTATACAATAATTGCTCCTCATTATTCAGTGTTACATTTTCAACAAATTCTCTTATTGATTTTCCATTTTTTTTTATACAAGAAGGCTCTAAATTCTAGAGATTTCACAAACTCATCATCCGCTACAAAGGATCTTTAATCCATTTTACTCGTGTATGTATATGAACCTTCTTCAGTTTTTGGTTCTTTAAGAGGAAGCATATAATCCTTAGTTTTCAATCTGGAGATCTTATCAGTTGGACCCTGAGATCCCTCATCACTAGATGCCTCCTCTCTAGAATATAATAGCTCTACATCTTGTATCTCTTTTCATTTTTTTCTTTAATCCCTTGTTATATTCATCAACAACTCTCTCAACTTCTTTCTCTTCCAAATTTCTAATCAAATCATCATATAGATAAGGTATGTGATCCTACCCTCCTAAGTTCATGTTTTTCTTAGAAAAATCAATGTACCCTTCTAGATCAAACCCTTTCTATGGTGGAGCTTTCTTCAAATTAAAATGCAATAACTAATTCAGAATCAAATCATACCCTTCCTTCGATAATATAGTGAAATCTCCAAAGCATTAAGTTCTTGGCATGAACACTTGTTTTCCAAAAGAACTCAAATTCATTACACTTGAGTAATTCATTTTCCTAACAATTTCCAAGTAGGAAATTCTATCAAGCAATGTTTTAGGCAAGATGAATGGTGTATCTTCAAAACCATACACTTTGATCATAGTAGCATCTTCAAAACAATACCAATCTCCCCAATTGTGACCAATAGATCCATTGAAATCTTTGGGTCTGAGGAACCTCTTAATCTCATCAGAAAATGCATAGTAACAAGGATGGTTAAATAATCTCTACAATGGTTTAACATAGTATTCTTCAAAATGCACATAACTTGAATTGGCAAACTTGCTATCCCAAATAGTAGTCCTTAACTAGATTGGTAACACTTTACCCTTCCTATCAAGCTGTGTAATCCTTAACTCTTCTACCCACATTCCCTATTATTGTCCATAATACATTATTATATGCGTAAAAACAAAGTAATTCTTGAAATGCAGAATAGGGGAACCATTTTTTATTACCATTAGCCCTGAATCAATTCCTTTGAAGATGTATAAAGCATAATCAAAGGGTTTGGCATTGTGATATTGAACATCAACTACAATTATGATTGGTACAATTGACATAAGCTTAGGATTTTCCATCCTTAACACCTAACATACTAAGAAGTATGTATATTTCAAATAAGGCTTAAATAATTCTACGTGAAATGGATTCCCATCATTGTCATATAGTGGAACTAGATTTCCATCCTTTTTAGGTCTATTGAATGGTAATCTCCACCCCTATAGGTGGTATCCATTCTCCAAAATTCTTTCTCCAAATTCTCATGCACAATACCTTCGTTGCATGTGCCTTCTAGGTTAAAAACTTCACAAATTGTAGCTTCTGGAACATGTATGAAAGGTTTACCCAATTAATTGAAGATAGATTTTAGTTTTGGATTGTAATGGGAAGCCAAGAGTTTTATTAATTTCACATCCACAAATATGTTTGGGACAACCAATTTTCCCAGGTTGAATTTCCAAGGATTGCATATCGGCTCGAATCTATCCCTCGGATGATAGTGAAACATAAATAGTTCATATCCCAAAATTGAAGTATACACATCCCCTATGTGTTTTCATTTGTCCTAAAATTTCTCCACGTCAGCCCTAAGTTGTGTAGAATGCCTGGCTTTAGGTCCTGAGCTAGGTAGTTGCTCAATAAGATCTTCATTCAATTTCCTTTTAGTTGTTTTTGATTCATCCCTAGTCTCAATATTTTTCACTTTTCCCCTAGGATGACTACCCTCACCATGATTTTTACTACTTTTTGATTTTCTAGAGCTCAAATCCTCCATTTTATTCTCTCAAATTGACATAATTGAAAATACAATTTCAAAGAATTCACAAGCTTACTTGAAAATCTCTGGCTGAATGAAATTCTTTGGCCGTTATTAGTTCTCCTATTCCTTTTGCAACCGACTTTGCAAATTCTCCTTAATTATTATTCTTTGATTCAGAGGATTATGTATACAATGTGTATCCATGAAACCATTAATGTCTAGCTTTGAACACAAGTGTAGCAAGTTTTTGAATTTCCCACTATCAGATCAAATGATTATATCAGCAAGACATTTTTGAACTCTAGACAATCTATATGTTTGAATGAAGATAAATATTCATTAGGAACCTTATATGGTCAGAGAGACAAAGTATAAATCCTACCGATGTTAAATAGTTGATTTTTGCTTCATCTTTTGATCCATATCACCTTCATAAAAGGATTTATTAAGTCACTTAGATATCATAACTGTCACCAAGTATCACTCTAATGAAATTTTGATCCATTTATATTTCCATTGGCAAGAGAATAAGTATCACTGAAAGATTTGAGGGTTACTTTGACATTACTAGTCTCCAGGATGTATCCTCCTCCTCCTTCAAGTGAATTGACAAGAGACCCTTCAATGTTACTTTCGCCAATGTGACATATAGAGTCAGAAAGGAATTTGAAACTTATTCTAATAGTACATGTCTCCCCAACATGTTTCTTTTTTCTTCATCAATGTGACAGAGTGGGTATCTTGCTGATGAAATTCCATTGGCCTGACATGTATGCTCAGGGTAACTTGAAGATATCACTTCGATAGTATTTTTCTTGTCGATAAATTTTTCATCAATGAAACAACAGACCTTATCTTCCCGAATATGTATCCTCTTAAGTTTTTGATCAATGTGACGATTTTGACCTTTTGACGATATGCCATAAATTCCTAAATTAAAAGGTTATAGACTATGAGTCAGAGAGAGATGGAAATACTCATGTCGATATGGATTATTTATTCAGAGGATCTTTCTCAATGATGATTAGAGGGATTTTGATGTGTCAAAAGGTCAAATCTTATATGATCACTGGTGTATATGATATGTGAAAAGGATTATAAAAAATTTTCACTCAAAATGTGGCTACCTTGTGGAATTCATGAATGTAAGCCACTAAAATTTTGAAACATTTTATAGTCCCAATAGTGGCTCCATCTGGGGATGAATGATTGTGAGATCATTGCAAGAATTCAGATCACTAGGAGAGGAGACCAAGTAGCATGTGATATGGAGTGGTAGTTGAAATGATGAAAATGAAGTGTGGTGGAAGTGATATGAAATACTCTTCAACTATGCATGGAAAAGGTTTATTTATTTTGGAAGGTTATCTAGGAATTGTCCATGCACTAGAAATCCCTAACTTTCACCTATTCTACTATGCATGGAAATGATACATTTTAATAGCTTTTTCAAGAGTTATCCATGCACTGGAAACCCTTAATTCTCTATGTTCTTAAATAAAAGAAGTGCTTTAGGAATTTCCCATGTATAGTCAATTCTTGTTCTTCTCTTGACATGTTTTGCAAAAACTAAGAATCCCTCCCTCCTTTTCCAATGATAACAAAGGGACCTAATTGCAAGGCTTCAATCTTCCCATGCTTTCCTTTTTCTTGACATCTAGCATTCCACATTAGTACCAAATCATTCACCTCAAATTTTCTATTTTTGGATTTCTTATCAAAAATATATTTCATTTGTGATTGCAATTTCATACTTTTCTTTTCAACCATTCTCCTTATTTCATGAAGCTCTGCAAGCTAATCCATCCTTGCTTCCATTGGTTCTGGAATATCTAGGTCTTCATGAAGGATGAATTTGTAAACTGGTAAAAGGTTTTGCAATGGCATCCTAGCTTTTGTTCCATACACCAATTCAAATGGAGACTTTCCAATTGCCTTCTTTACAGTAATCCTATCCACCCACACAACTATTCTCAACTTTGAGTTCCATGCCTTCTTGTTCCCATCTAACATCCTTCTTATGATTTTCAAAAGACTTTTATTATTGGATTCTACCTGACCATTTGATTGTGAGTTGTAAGGGGTGGCATAAGAAATAATAATGCCATATGTGTTGCAGATATTTTTGAATTCATCAAACCTAAAACACATCCCATTGTCTATGATCAACCTTACTAGTGTACTAAATCTAGTTATGATATTCTCCATTAAAAAATTTATTACCACCTTGCTTGTTGCATGCTTAGATGGGACTGCCTCCACCCATTTAGTGAAATAATTAGTTGCCACTAATATCCACTTATGTCCTGCACTTGATTTTTCCTATATTTCCCCAATAAAATCATTTCTCCACTGATAGAAAGGGGCTTCTACTTGTACAGGTTTAAGTGGTAGGGCTCCTTGATATTTCATCTTTCCCAATAATTTCTAACAAGCTTCACACCTCCTTACATATGCCAAAGAGTCATTAAAAACCTTAGGCCAATAATAGCCTACCATGAGATCTTATGTATAGTAGTTATGGTAGAATAGTGACCTCTACATACTCCTTCATGCATCTCCCTTAAGACATGTTATTCATGTGATTCATATAGACACAAAAATAACTCTCCATCCCTATTTTTCCAAAATGGATCACCTTCTATGAATACATACCTGGATGCCTAAAACTTTAGAGTTCTCCTCTAATTATCATTCAATTCTTCAGGGCACTTCATGTGTCTGAGATAATACACTATGTTTGTGTACCAAGGAGTATGTTCAATGCTTGCAACTGTACCATCCTCATTTTCCACATTACAGATTTGGTTAGCTTTTATGTTTGGTTCTGCCATTAGTTTGGCTAGACTCTATCCCCTTACTAACTTGGTAATCTGAATTTCAATATTAAATTCTTGGATTTTATTGATCCATCTACATCTCTTCCATGTTACCTCTATTTGTACCAAGATATCTTTCACAACTGCATGTGGTACATATACAATTACTTCAAATGGCTCCAACTAAATATCATTTGAAAGCTTTTGTTGTTTTTACCAATGCATAAGCTTGTTTCTCCATAATATCATACTTTAATTCTAACCCTTGCAGTGATTTGCTAAAAAGGGATACATGTTACTCATATACTTCATCATTATTTTTTAACATAACATATGCTATGGTGAAGAATGAGGTAAATGAAAATATTTGGAAAGTTTTGGAAAAATTAGGAGATTTTAGAATAGGGGCTTCTTTGATGGCTTTCTTGATGGAAATAAAAGCTTCTAGAGCTTCTACAGTCCAATCTATTTTTATTCCCTTCTTCAACATTTTGGATATAGGCTTAATAATTTTAGCAAAATTTGACACAAATCCCCTAACAAAGTTAATTTCTCTAAAAAATGGCTAAATAGATTTGACAGTTTTGGGAATAGGAATTTTTTCTATGGCTTCTACTCTTTCAAGGTCTATTCTAATTCCTTATTTTGATACAATATGTCACAAAAGCTTACCTTTTGTGACAAGAAAGTGACAATTCTTTGGATTGAGACTAATAACATATTCCAAAGCTCTAATGAATATTTTATCCAATTGTTCTACATGGTATTTTTCCCTTTTGGAATAAGCAGTGAGGTCATCCTGATACACTACCATTATAACATTGATTAAATTTGCAAATACCACATCCATGGGCCTTTGGAAAGTTTCTCCTGCCTTTGTGAGATTGGATGATATTCTCACATAGAAATATGCCCCCCATGGCATAGTAAAAGCTATCTTGTATTGCTCATTCTCTTTAACTTTGACCTGATTATACCCAGAAAATCCATCTATCATTGACAACAAATCACATCCAATTACTTTGTGCAATATGGCTTCCATATTTGGGAGCAGGTAATTATCTTTAAGGGAGGCGACATTTAAATTTCTAAAGTCTACACATAGTCTTATATCGCCATTTTTCTTTCTTACTGGGACCAAGTTTGAGACCCATGTTGAATGTCTAATGGGCTTGATAATACCTCCTTCCCTGAGTTTTTTCAATTCCTCTTACATTTTAGGCTCTAGAGTTGGATTGATGGGCCTCTTCTTTTGTTTGAATTGTTTTTCACATGGATTTAATGGAATCTCATGTTGGAAAAGATATCTTTATGCTTTAAGATCCTCATAAGACTAGGTGAAAATGTGCTTGTATTTTCTTAACAATGCAATCAACATTTTTTTGATTGTGGGACTTAGCTTATTTCCAATGTAGACTCTTTTTGGTGCTAATTCAGTTAGATTGATTTCCTCAACATATTCTCTCTTTTCTGGTTTTTGCTTCATGAGAGCATGATCATTTCCATCATATACCATTTCTAATGCCACAAGTTCTTTGGGAAGTTTGTTGGTTTTAAGCTGCAATGTTTCTTTCCAAATACAGTCTATTTTCCATCTACTTCATGAACAAATGCATTAAAGTCAATCTCATGAGCTTCATACTGGTCTATGCAATGGAGAAACTTTATGACATCAATGCCATCATTGAAAAATTTCCAACTATAGATATTATTAGGGTTAGTAGGCCTTATTTTGAATTCAACTCGAGAAACTCTTGCTAAGGTGATATCATCTCTTTTTAGGCCTACATTAGCTAGAAAATCTGCCATCAAGTTCTTGGACCTGTCTATCCATTCAATTGAAAAAACATCAAATAATTCAATTGTATCCCACACAAAATTTCTATATTGTTTTAACCTTTTTCCTTTTGTAGAATATTTTGACTTGACTTTTGAAATGATCAACTCAGAGTCTTTGAGAACAATTAGCAACTTGATCTTGTGTTTGACAGTCATTCAAACCAATTAGCAGAGCTTCATATTCTGCTATATTATGTGTACACTCAAAGGTCAGCAAGAATGAATATTTGAATGTGATACCTTCAGGTGAAATAAAAACTACCTTGGCTCCATTGCCTTCCTAACTACATGCTCCATAAAAATAAATTTTCCATACACGGTATTGATCCTTAGAATCATGCTTATCAATTGGATCAATATCTACCCTAAAACTCCCTAAATCCACATCACAAAATAAATTTATCTTCTCTTGAGGAACATAATGCATAATTTGATTAATCCTTGGTTCTCTATATAACTTGACCTCTTCTCCATTGACTAGTATTGTGGCATAGGACAAGTCAAACTATACATTTCCTCCAACTGTTGTAGTCCATTGTCTTTACAAAAGCATTCTGAAATGAGGAGGTATATCAATCATAGTTATATCAATGTTGTAAGTTTCTTGTGGATAAGAATCCAAATTCACCTCTACATCTTTTATAATTCCTAACACTGGGATAGGCCTACTATCCATAGCATAGCATTTTCCACTAGTAGTGTCTACCCACATGCCTATTTGTTTCATGACCCCTACTGGCATGATGTTCATAGCAACACCCGAGCCTATCATATAATTTCTTACTAGCTTGTTATTTATAAGTAATGTAGTAAAAAATGGATCAACTTGTGGAGGATTTATCAATGCATCACTTAGACAAAGCTCTAGAACATTTACCTTTTCCTACCTATTACTGATCTTAGTGGTCCCCTTGTTCTCAAAGTTTGTGTTTTATCATTCCCATTAGATATTAACTGAATAGCACTATCCCTGTTCTATTTTCCTTTCATCATTTCAAGTAATGGGATAGACATCTTTACTTGGGATAACGCTTGTGTGAAATCGAAAGAGGCACCTTCTGTCTTGATCATCTTCTTTTTCTCTAGTGACTCTCCTTTGCTCTCCTCCTTTTCTTTTTTTCTTGTTTGATCAAAATTTTGTGTATCCTTATTAAATTCTTTGTTTTCTTCTTTATAAACATGTTTTTGTTCAGTCTTATCGGGCTTCTTATTTTTTGTCTTCTTTGGTGCTTCTTGTGTTTTATCATTCATAAATATCCCTCTTGGAACACCTCCATCTTCATTTACTATTTTGTTTCTTAATTGATATTTTATTTTTTCCTATTCTACTCTAGAAATGGTTAGTTTCTTAATCTCTTCCTTAGTTGGCATCCTTACATTATATTTTCTTGAATGAGATAGTGCACTAATAGAAAATTGTTTATCAATGCTTTCTTCATAATTAGAAAAGACTTGTTTTTCCATATGAACATTGTATCTCTGGTTATCAATGTCATACTTGTAACCTTCCTCTTCTAAAGACGAATATCCCTCCTTAATTGGATGGATGGTGTGGGAAGTTAAATAGATTGTATGATCCTCTTCATCATTTTCTACTGGTATCTCCTCTTCTTGTATTGATTGGGCGACAATACAGTGATCAAGGGAATGTGGCAACTTGCAAATTTGACACCAAGGATTATTGTTAACCATGTATACTCCTCTCTTCTTTAAAGGGTTAGGAGTTTCCTTATTCTTAAGCTTTCCATCCTTCCAATTTGTGTTATATTGCATATCATGCAGCCTTGGTCTTTCATTCCTATATGTGTTTTCTTGTCTATTCTAAGGATTGTTAAAATGTTGGGGAACCTTGAGATTATCTCTTTTACCAGTCATCCCTATAACATTTCTATTATTTTCAATAGTCAATGCTATTTTTTGTGCTTCAACTAAATTTATAGGGCATATATTTCTAAGCTCATATCCTATCTTTGGATCAAATGCTTAATGTTGCAGGGTCTGCCAATTTGGACTGAGGAGGTATCTTATTATGCAATTTGGAGAAACTATGGTTGAAATCATAGACTGACTCATTTTGATATTTTTTGATACTAACCAATTAATGCAAGGAAATATATGGTGCACAATGATTCCCATATTGCTAAAGGAATGGATCATAAACTATTGAATGGAAGAAATAGAAGCTTTTGTTAAACTATTAAACCAATCTCTAGCTTCTTCAATTAGTGACATCATAAATAGCCTCATATGTACATCTTCACACTGCATATGCAGATCTTGAATAAAAGCATTAAAATTCCTTAAGTGTTCCTTAGTTGTGACAACACTACTTCATGTAATCTTTGGGACAAGACCTCTCCAAATGCTATCCATAGGGTAAGGATATATTTGGAATCCTGCTAAGTCAAGTTGTCTGATCATAGTTGTGTAGTGTTTTGGAGGTGGGTTTTGAGGATTTTGATATTGGTATAATGGATTATTGTATGGTACATGGGGTGGTCAGATATATTTTTGGCTAGGGGGTGGCTGAGCATTTGGGTGTTGTGATGGTTTTTAGGTGGAACATTCAATGGTTTGTATTGATTCTCAGACTAATTTTGTGGTGCTTTTGGTGGATTTGAAGGTCCTACATTAGTATTCCCTTGCCTATGAGGTGGTATATATTTAGGGAGGTTAGCTATCTAAGCATTGAATTGGGCTCTTTGCAGCTTCAGATCATGGATTTCTTTTATCACTTGGAGTATATGTTCATATTCTTCTTTTGTTCTTTCCATTTATTTCTTTCATACTCCAATTGTGCATTTAATTCTTCTTGAGTCATAAATTCATAATTTTCTTCAGGGACTACATTATCAAAAGGCTCATTCTGATTTCCTTTGATTATATGACCATATTCATGTTGTTTCTTGATTCTTTCAACCTCAAACTTAACCCTGGATTCTTCCTCTTTCTTAGGATTTGGCTGGTCGAAAGGATTCTTTTTTTCTTCAGGAATGTGAGGTTCTCCTAATGAGCTATTCTCATTTTTTAATGTATCATAGTGATTATAGGTCTGGAAGTGTGGTTTTGATGTTTTTTCCTTATTTTTCATGCACATGCCATCAAATTCCTTCTTACCTTTATCATTATTATGTTTCCATTTACTATTGTCACTAGGGCCTTCTTTATATAGGGACATTCTTCTATGCATGTTGTGAACTTTTGTGGTGTTCTAAACCCTTGAGTTTATTCTTTCTAATGTGCACTTTATTTTATCAGAGTCGCCACTCACTCATACAAAAGTGAGAAAATTATATACTTTCTTGTTCCTACCAGAGTCTTATGTAAGGTATTTACTCTATGATGAAGGCCTTGATTATTATTTGAGTCCCCAATGGAGTCACCAGTCAGTTAGTTCTCAAAAACACTATTTTGAAACCACAAGAGGTTTCCAAGCTCTTGATACATTTAGGCTAATGAACAAGGCCAAATGGTATATTTGAACCTTCTTCTCTTCAAGCTCTACCAAACCTAGGTAAGTGCACCCATACAAATGAGGCATACTTAGACTATTTGTTTCCTACTTGAAAAATCTATCCATAATGGAAACTTAAAGTGGAGAGATGTAATCCCAATTTGGTATAAATTGTATAAACAATATCAAGGTAAAATCTATGAATACATTCAGATGTGAGGTTTCAAACAATATTTGATAAAATTAAATGATGAAATGGGTGAGACCAGTGCCTTATAGGGTGAATGGAGTCAAATGAATATCTAAGAAAAAATTACTTGTATTAGCAATAACTCAAACTATTTGGCACACTTATGTTTGTTTATAACTTGTATAAATGTGTAGGAATGTGACTAACAAACTCTACTTGTGGATCTAATTGACACAACCAGGTTACTTATGATTTATTGAACGGATTTTAATATTTACTTGAAAGAACCAATTAAATAAATCACACACCAACAACAAATAACACCAAATTGGAGACAAAATGACAATCCTAGTTATATGATTCTTCTTACTAATCCAAATAACACTTCCAAATTGCCGTAACAGATTAAAATGGTTTTAATTCTCTAAAAGAATCCAATTAATCACATCACACAAGGACATCAAATGATTTTTGATAAATTGAAAATATCCTTGATATATCAACTTAAATAATACGGAAATATTATGTTGTATACAACCATATAACTGAATATATTTAATAAACAATTGATACCAATATGAAGCCACATAATCAAATATATTTCATTTATCTCCTCAAAATTATACTTGCAACATAGTCTCTTTAAATTTGAACATCATAGAAGCTTTGTACACTCTATCTATCCCTATTCACCTATATCCTTTTGTCCCTATGTAATAGATTTATATATACCAAAAATTTGAAGGGATGCTCCCCTTCATGAATGTGTTTTGATAGTAGCAACAACTACCAACAATTAAACATAAATATTTAGGCTCTAGTTAGCAATAAGTGAACTTTTGATAGATGGTCCAAATAATCCCATCTTTTGTTAGTATCAATATCTCCCAACACATTCTTAATTGCTATCTTAGTGTACACCATTTTCTCATTCTACTCACATGCTTCATCCAATGTTGATTCTTTACCTATAGCCACTTCCAAAGTCTTTTGTAGTATCATCTTGCACTCTTCAATCCATTTGGTTTTTTCTTTTATTTTTCAATCATTTTTAAATAATGTTGGTATTCCTTCTTTCATGGCATCAGCCAACCCATTTTCATCTCCTTCCACTTCCTCATGGTAATCTTTCTGCTTTCTTATGATCTCCTTAGCAGTAGTAATAAAATTAATATTAGGAGTATCTCTTTTTGTGTTTCCTAAATTTTCTTGATTCTCATTACCAATTATTTTATGCCCTACTCTACAACATAATTATTTGAGTGAGTTCCCCAAAGCTTGCTCAACCAAACCATCAAGTTATCTTGTCTCTTTCTAATCATTTTAGAAAGTGTATCAAATTTTCCTTGAGAATATACATCTGATCCTTCCCACTTGTCCTTTGTTTGAGAGCTTTCTCCTTGAGTCAGCAACCTAGTGGATCCTTTCAATGTTTTTTCAACCATATCCTTCAGGTGATCATTTTCCCTAAGTATCCTTTCATTATTCATTTTATTCATTTCCTTTTCTTTAATCGACATTTGGATCTAGGCTTTATTTAGCTTGGCAACATTGATTCCAATCTCAGTTGTAGCTACAAGATCATTCTCTCTAACTTTCAGTGTCATAACATGGTCGAAATCCTTTTCAGCGTCAATAATAATAGACTTCTTATGTGGTGGATACAGGGCCCAAATCATAAGGGAACCTTCATTAAGATTATACTTTGATCCTATACACCTTTGTCACTCCCTTAGGAATAAGCTTATGTGTAGCATTGTTATCCTTCAAGAAACTATCAAAAGAAAGTACAAAATTTAGGTCCAATCCTGGGAAAATCATGACACCTGAATCTTCTCACAATTTTCTCCCTCACTCTGGGGTCATATCTTTCATTTCCTTTTCCACACTTAACTTCAAATTATTCAATAATTGATCCACATTATTCAGTGTTACATTTTCAACAGATTCTCTTATTGATTTTCCCTTCTATTTGTACAAGAAGGCTCTGAATTCTGGAGATTTTACAAACTCATCATCTGCTACAAAAGATCTATAAGCCATTTGTCTCATATTTGTGTCTGAACCCTCTTCAATTTCTAGTTCTCTAAGAGGAAGCTTATAATCCTTAATTTTCAATTTGGAGATTTTATCAGTTGGACCCTAAGATCCTTCATCACCAGATGACTCATCACTAGAAGATAACAACTCCACATCTTGTATCTCTTTTATTTTTTTCTCTACTCCCTTGTTTTATTCATCAACAACCTCCTCAGCTTCTTTCTCTTCCAAATTTTTGATCAAATCAGCATACAGATAAGGTATATGATCATACCCACCTAAGTTCATATTTTTTCTAGCAAAGTCAATGTATCCCTCTAGATCAAACCCTTTCTGTGGTGGAGCTCTTTTCAAATTAAAATGTAGTAACTTATCCAAAATCAAATCATACCCTTCCTTCGACAATATAGTGAAATCTCCAAAGCATAAAGTGCTTAGCATGAATACCTATTCTCCAAAGGAACTTAGATTTATTACACTTGAGTAGTCCATTTTCCTAACAATTTCCAAGTAGGAAATTCTATCAGGCACTATTTTAGGTAAGATGAATGGTGTATCTTCAAAACCATACACTTTGATCATAGTAGCATCCTCAAAACAATACCAATCTCCCCAATTGTGACCAATAGGTCCATTGAAATCTTTGGGTCTAAGGAACCTCTTAATCTCATCAAATAATGAATACTCACAAGGATGGTTAAAGAATTTATACAATGGCTTAACAAAGTACTTTTCAAAATGCACAAAACTTGAATTGGAAAATCTGCTATCCCAAATAGTAGTCCATAACAGAATTGGTAACAATTTACCCTTCATATCTAACTATGTAATCCTTAACTCTTCTGGCCACATTCCCAATTCTTGTCCATAATACATTATTATATGCATAAAAACATAGTAATGCTTGAAATGCAAAACATGGGATCCATTTTTTATTGCCATTAGCCTTGAATGAATTCCTTTGAAGACGTATGAAGCATAATCAAAGGGTCTAGCATTGTGATACTGAACATCAGCTACAATTACCATTGGTACAATTGACATAAACTCAGGAGCTTCCATCCCTAACACCTGACATATTGAGAAGTATGTATATTTCAAA
>VDFB02328067.1:0-87805 GCA_007258455.2 Sequoia sempervirens | reverse complement strand
TAGTGTCATGTAACGTGTGTGATGTTGATTTGACATTTTTAAGGTGTGAAAAGATGTCATGTTGGATAAAAAGTGTGAAAAGAGTGTAAAGAGTGTGAAAAGATGGAGTTGGTGTATATTGTCGAGTTAGGAGGGATTTTTGACCAAAATGTGAGATTATCTTGAAAAAAAGTGGGTTCGTCAATGATTTTTTGTAGATTTGGGTAATGAAATTACCCATGGTTTTACTATAATATTAGCTCAACTATCATTGGTTTCTAATTTTGGACTTGCCTATATATTAGATGTATGAGTTGGTGATAAAGAAGGAAGAGAGGCACATGTAGGATTATGCTAAGGAGTTGTTGTCATAGTTTGTCCTTTTATTACTTGTGCTTATAACTTTGTAGTACAATAATGGATGTGTGTTTGGGTTGTTTTTAGGGTTTTCACATAGTGGGGAGTAGCTATTAAAGGTATGCTTGTGGATAGATTAACTCCATGAAGCCAATAGTTTGAGATTTCGTCATAATTCTCTTGATTTAGCATTGAAACTTTATGAATGTATTATAACTACTATTTATTAAATAGTATATTAAGTGTATTTGGAGGTAGGGTTTTTCTTGCAAGGATTTCCAAAGATATATCTTGTGATGATCATCTTTAGATCTATAACTTTTTTGCATTACTTTTCTCATGGGATTAATTTATGACCTACTTAGTTTGCATTTACAAGTTTTGTTTCTTTATTAATATTAGAGCTTTGTTTTTTAGTTATTAATACTAGTGGGGTCCTAGGAATAGTTCATTTCATTTGGTATCAAAGCCATGGTTTTAGTTGGAGGGTTATTTTCTTGAGGTATTAATCCATGTTTGAATAGAAGAACATTGTAGGTGATCTTGATTTTCAAGCATAGTGAATGGAAACACAACAAGATGGAGATTTGTGTTCTAGTTCGGAGAATCTAATAGCATGGTGGTGTATGATATGGAGTTGGTATGTTGATGACTTAGAAGATTTTATGACAACTCCCTAGTGTTTTTGTTGAAAGGTTTTGGATTTCATCATATGGTTACCTAGAGCTCCTAGACAACCCCTAGATGCATGGTGTGGATCCGGGCTAAATTTTGGGTCTACTAGTTGTATATATATATATTTTTTGTCATTTGGAATGTGAATTTGGTGTTTTCAATTTTTTGGGCATTTTAAATATGTCAATAAATTCATATTTGCTTGTATGGTTCTTGTTGGGTTCTTGAATGAATGGAATTTCTAAGATGTAGAGTTTTTTGGAAAATTAAATTTGAGGATATTTTCAAATCTAATATTTATTCCATGGGAAGAGTTAGTGTGTTGCTCAAGGGATGCCTCAAGTTGTTAATGTCATGATATCTTGAAGGGTGTGAAGTTTAGAAGTTACTATTGGAGAGCAATGAGACAAAAAGTACTCTTGGTAAGAACTCGAGCTATTGTCCTTGCAATGTTTCAAGCAAGGAGAAAAATTTGATCAAAGGTTGTCTCAAGCCATTAACACCTTAGAGGGTGGAGAATAAAATTTGGTGCCAAAGTGTTTGCCTCAAGCTATTGCGAGCACAACACCTTGGAGGGGAAGAGCTTTAAGTGATATAAACAAAGGAGAGGAAATATCACTATGTTGATACCTATTGGAGAGTTTTAGATTACAATTTTGGAATCCTTTAGGAAAAATATGTAATTTAAAAAAAACTTATTTTTTAGTAAGTGAGCAATTTATGGCTCACAAAAGTTTCAATGTGAGATACATGTGTCTATTATTGCCTAGGCAATATTTCCAAAGTCAAGGAGACACCTAGATGTCACCATGGTGACATTTGGATGTCAAGGTGATGTAGGAACATCTAGGTTCATAGGTTATCATATGTCACCAAAAATATAAGTAGCCTAAATTTTTTCAATTTTCCATTTTAGTTTTATTCTTGTTATTTTGTTTGTTATTTCAACTTGATTTCTCAAGGAGTACCATAGTAAGGATGTAGGCTCATATTTATTTCAAACCCTATGTAGTAGTGTTATAAATCATTATCATGTTTTTTTTTACTAGAACCAAGTTGTTTTAGGATAGTATTTGTTGTATATGGGTTTCTTCAAAGAAAAGTGCCAAGAGTTCTATGTGCAAACTACAAGGTTGTGTCTTACGTTCCAAGCTAAATGTGTGTGATAAATACATTTTTTTGGTAATACTTGTGAATATAAATTCATTAATTAAAGTGTTGGTTCATATTTTAATGTTGACTTGGGCTTTGGTTAGGTGGATAACTTGTTGGTGTTGCCTATGCAAATACAAAGTAAACCTAAAATAAATGTTGAGATATTTGAAACCTCTAGCTATAAGTTTATAGATGGAAGTTGCTTTTTTTTTGCCTTTTTCTAACATGGCATCTATTTATGTTGATGATGATCCTTTTCTACGCATATCAAACTATTGAATCTAGACATTTCATTAACCCAAATACATGTAATTCACACCTTTCTCAAATATTTAACAACAATACCTCACTAAAACCATCCTCTAATTCTTCTACAAAGACTTCCACTTGTATCCAAAAGACACCAAAACTATCCTCCTCAATCTTTGAGTAACATACCTTATACATCTTGTAGTAAAGAAAATTGTACTCCTTTCTAAGTGAAAGTTCAATTTCACACTTAATTTGGACCTATTTTAGTGAACTCACTTTTATGCATTTTTACCCTTCAAAATAGGCCCCTAATTCCCTTTATTATGCATCCCAAGGCCTATTTTTATCATTTTCTGACACCACAACATGCATTGAACAAATGCATTTAATGAATTAAAGGCCCCAAAATAAATGAGTCTTGGTAATTTAGGTCAGGACCCATTCGCCCAAGGGAAAATGGGTCCCCTTTAGGTACCAAAACCCAATTTAAAATATGTTTTTGGCAGCATTTTAATGTTCCAAATTCAAGTTTCAAAGGTCAGCCATCAAGATTTAATAATCAGGAAATTAGAGAAGAAGCCTATAAAGCCTAGGATTTTCACCATTTCAAACTAGGTTGACAAGAGATTGAGAAGACATTCACAAGATTAGCACTCAAGAGCAAGGAAATAACATTCAAGAAAACAAGGTTGAAGTCTTGGAGCAACATTTCATTTGTTTTTGCAGGTCTTCAAGCTCAGTTTATCGAGATAGATCAAGCATTGTTCATGATTTGAAGGTTGATGGGCCAATGGTGGATCATGATGGATTCTAGGTTTTGGGACATGCACCTAGCCATTCTCCCTTACCTAATGACTTGTTTCCTAAGTGTTCCCATCTTCAATATTCATTATACTAGCCACCTAAAGCAAGGTATAATCATATTTCAAATCTATTAGGGTGTTTTGACTTCTCCCTAACTACGTCTTTGTCATTTTTCATGTTCATTTAGGGATCTTACTATAACACACTTGAATAGGTTTTTTTTTGTCATTTTAGCTCTTAACACCTTAGATGCACTTAAGGTTAGGGCTTGCACACACTTTTATTTACCAAATTTTTATCTCTTTATCAAGGTTTAGTTACCAAATTTGGGGTTTGACTGAGGCAAACCCCCATAGAAACAAATTAAAAAAATCAATTTTTGCTATAGATCTGGAGTTGGGACAGAAGGTTTGCAGGTACAAGAGTAGAGTGAAGACAGAGGGCTACAGGATCAACTTTTGATTTTTTAGAAGGGGATACAAGGACCCATACACCCTTGGGTGAATATGTCCTTCAACAGAGCCTGAAACCCACTTTTGGAGCCAGGTAAACACCATCCCACCCTTCTCAGAACTACTGGTTAATTGTTGTTTTTGATAGTGCTATCATAATACTTCATATTCCAATTGTTAGATCTCATAGTTTTGATTTTTAAAACACTTTTATTTTTCTCGAAAAACTGTCTTTCGGTCATTTCTATCATAAGGAAGTTGAGGTCCCATAGTGTCCAAAACCTAGAGTTGACTCACCTTAAGGGTTGTAAGTCAATTCGAAGAATTTATGGAACTATCCCTCTTCCTAATGAACATTGGAAAGGTGGATTTGTGATTAGGTGGACACCCCCTTTTTCTTTCACATACTCCCCTTATCAAACATCCTACTTTAGGAAAGATCCCCTTTTCATATGTTTCACATCTACTACACCTCTCCAAACTACCCCTCTTCTCCTTAACCTATAACCCCTTTCCTGGGAATGATTGGGGCTCTATAGATTTCACCACTCATAGTTTTGACAAAGGAAAGTGTCCTCTCTATACTTACACCTTACATATGGACCCTCATACTATTGGTTTACCACCTCATTATCACACCCATTTTTCTCCTCTAATTCAAAACACTATTTCCCACATTAGTAAACCATCTCCTTCAAAAATTTACTCAAATTTCAAGATTGATTCCCTTAGCTTTGGTGAATATAAGGTAGATTCTATCGACTTTAACATTCCACTACAAACCAACCACTCTTCTAGAGACACCACTAAATACATGTGTTCAACTAATCATATTATCCAAAACTCCAACTTACAATTCATCCAATATACACATCATTGATCATGAAACTCATTATGCTACCCCCATACCTACTAATAACCCAATTTATTCTCCTAAACTTAAAATATTGTAGGCAAATAGTTCAATATGTTAGCAATATATGGATATAACAGAAAATGATCTAGCTCTTATGAAAATGGTATTATTGAACTTACTTCCCCTAAACCACATATCTATAAAGTTGGCCTTAGATATTCTCCTTTATGTGTTCATTCATGGGGAGAATGAGAATAAAAATGGGTGAATGAACACATAAATAAAAATATTGAAGGCTAAATTTATCCTAACCTATAATTATCCTATAGTTACAAACTTATGGTAGTTTAGATATGTTGTTTGTGTCATGAGAAGAATATATAATATGCCTTGATTGTGTTGTTATCAATGGAGTTTTAAATCTACATGTTTTTTAGGTCTGTATCTTTTTTATGGTTTAAAGTTGTGATGATTTTGAGATTTACAAGTTTTATTTACAATTCCCTTTGGTTTCAAAATTTTCTTGATGGTCATTCTTCTGTCACCTTTGTTATAGGTCACATATGTATAGTATAAGATTTTGAATGCCATTATTTCATACCTATATGTTTAATGGATATCTCAATACAAAGCCTATGAAGTGTTAGTGGTGTCATATGTGTGTAGTAGAGAGACCCACTATGAAAATGCAAGTAGTGAGTTGGTCATTTTGATCATGTTTATTATTTGTTGAAGACTCTTTGGATACCATGAAGTTAGAAATTTGTGTTTGTTATTTGATGTCCATAATTGAATGTTGAAATTTTGAGTAGCAACGAGATAGTGAGATGGACTATTGAGAAGGTCTTTTGAAGGCCATGCAGTTAGAGTTTTGAGGATGTAGAGAATGTTATCTTGAAAATCTTTGGATCATAGTTTAGTGGGAGATTTTATGTAAGAACATAGTTGGTTATCACATATTATCTTCTACATTGAAAATGGTGACCATGATTCCATGCAAAGCACTTGAGCATGCAGTTGAAATTTTGGCATGACATAGTTATGCTTAGGAATCTACCATATAGATATTTATTGTATTACTATGGTAAGATCTAGATCACTTTTAGTGGGGGGTTTTATAATGATGTGGATCTATTAATTGGATTTAAATGGTATTCTATTATAAAGATGTAAATTATGGTGCAATAAGGGAGTTCCTAGAGTCTACATTGATCATGTAGTGGGAGAATTAGATATAATTTAAAGTTGAAATATTCTAGTGTTGAATATATTAATAATTTTACCTTAAAGAGTGATGCTCTGGGATATTATAGTGTTGTAGTTGGAGTTTGGTTGCTATAAAATTGAGGTGATGATAGATATATCTTGGATATTGGAGATAGATTGTTGGAATGGGATGATTCACTTGATAGTTTTCAATATAAATATTGAGGAGCATACACTTGGGGGCCGATATGAGCTCAACATGGACTTGATGAGGAAATTTTAGAGAGTGAGTTATAGTGATTCAATGAACCATAGGAAAAGGAATAATTTCTTACCCCACTCTTAAGGAGGTCCACTTAGTCAAGAATGAAACCTAATAGGTATAACCTACCTATTTTTTATATGCATTATAGTTGTACTTTGTATTATAATGTATGGGTCTAGGATTATGTAGAAATCAAGTTTAAGGATGATTTTGAGAAGTGTAGGACATGGTTAGTAGCTAAATTTTGATTCCTTGGATGTGGGAATGCATATTTGTGAGATCTTGTTTCCTATTAAGAAGCTTAAATTTTTCAAATTATTTAAAACTTTTATGCTATGTTTGACCTTAGAGTTTAACAGTTAGAAGTGGAGATAATTTTTTGGTATGGGATTTGGAGGATAAAATAAATGTTACATAGCTAGAGTACATTTTTTGTGTTTTAAGGACATGATTTGTAGGATATCTCTCGATAGATGTAGGTTTATAAACCACCATGTGTTCTCATTCCTATGCAAACAAATATTTTAATTAAGCAAATCTATTTTACTCTAGATGGGATAGAGTACATTCAACACATCGTTTCTGTGAGTTCAAATGGTAGTTTTCTAAAGTTTACACTAGACTAAATATTTCCCAAGTAGTGGGAGTTCTAAGAAGTGTATGTCAATTCTAGACAAGGGTGGTTGGATTGCAGAAGGTCTTTAGGTATATTTGAGACACATCTAAGTGTTTCATTTTTTAGCAAGGAGAATAATATTTTGAGAAAAATAGTGGATTAATTAGACTCATGGATTTTGACTATGTAAAAGATTTGGGTAATATAAGATACCTTATTTTGTGGTGCAATTAGTTGGATGCATGAGATACATTATAAACTAAACATTTTCTAATTAGTGGGAGTTCTAAGAAATTATATGTCCATTCTAGATAAGGGTGGTTGGATTGTTGTGAAGAACCCGTCTTTAGGTATTTTTGAGACACATCTAAGTTTTTCATTTTCTAGTAAGGAGAATAATTTTTTGAGAAAAACAGTGGATTAAATAGATTCATAGATATTGATTATGCAAAATATATAGGTAGTATAAGATGCCTTATTTTGTGGTGCAATTTGTTGGATGAATGAGATACATGATAGACTAAACATTTCCCAAGTATCAAAGTTCTAAGAAAGTATATGTCCATTCTAGAGAAGGGTGGTTGGATTGTAGTGAAGAAGGTCTTTAGGTATCTTTGAGACAGATCCAAGTTTTTCATTTTCTAGCAAGGAGAATAATATTTTGAGAAAAATAGTGGATTAAATAGACTCATAGATTTTGATTATGTAAAAGATTAGAGTAGAGTATAAGATACCTTATTTTATGGTGCAATTAGTTGAATGAGTAAGATACATGATATTGTTTCTCTTTTGAATATATAGCAGTAGAGAGTATGGTAGTTACACAATATTGTGAGGAGATTTGGATTCAAGGATTGTGTTTAGATATCAATATGAAGTAGGAATTTGTGTGATCATTAGAGTCACTAGTATGGTAAGAACCCAAAATAATTATGTGTAAATAAAGTACATTGATGTGTAGTTTTTGGATGTTGTAATTACTTTGACGAAGCATGTGATAATAAAGAAGTATAGATGGTTTAGTATGACTATATGTTTCCCATTTGTAGTGAGAATTGTTTTGGTGTGTTTAGCCCCTTATGTAACATATACAAGTGGGAGAATATTGGGAGAGATGTTATACACTTTACACATAGGAATATCTAATAGTTTGTAAAGTTATGGTCCATGCCAAAATGGGGAACCAAACTTTGGGATAACTCAATATTTTCCTCAGGGGTTGTTGTGTGTAACATTGATAAAGCATTTATTATTAGTAGCACACTGATATAAATGTATTTAATATATAGAGATTCATCGTTTAGTGAGAACATGGTTAATTGGAAGAATATATTTAATTTATAGAGGTCATTCTAACCTATAAACCTAGACCTCCTAAAATCACTTTAAAGAGCACAAGGTTAAAATTTACACAAGAACATAATCTGCAATATCACATAACACTGAAAGTCACATCTTTTTAAAACATCATGGCCAATAGACCTTAGGAATCCATGCTTAGGTCTGACATCACATTGGAAGACATAAAGTGGCTAAATGGCCCCCATCATCCATTGGCATTATAATCCACCTATTCACTCGACAAAAATTTTAGTACATTACCCAGAGTATAAATCCATCATAACTAATAACATTTTATCATAAATTAACTAACAACCATAAAATAACATGTACAATTCATCATTTACAAATACATTAATAATAAAAGATCTCACCAAAGGATATCATATTATGAAATTGAACGATCAACATAAAATCTAACATCCATAAGTATCTCCAAATACCATCCATGAGAAAATAAATATGCATCATCTAAGCAATTATCTCAACAACTCCTATAACTTAATACATCTGATATACATAATGTTACTATTGGAAACTAAATAACCATTAACCCATAATGACTAAACATCTTGTTCAACACATACTTGCATAATCAATCCAAAAGAACATATCACAGAGAGATCACGATAACCATTAGATAGATAGAATTCTTTAGTTAACCTTATCCAATAACAATCAAACATATAAACATCATTGATTTATAGAAACAACCATCACTCATAAACTCAGGTATAGTATCCAAACATAGAGGCACATAAAACATTGGGCAAGAACCATCAATGACACCTAGACTCAATAGGATCATAGAAGGGCAAGGTCTCACTGAAGTATCACTAGAAGGTAGGGCTACGACATCATCATCATACATCACTAAAGGGGTATAATCATCACAAAACAAGTAGAAAATGAGGTAAATTCCTCTAGGATAAAAGGAAATACCCCAACAAGGTCCATGAAAGAGAAAAATGTAGATTTGAAGGCATGTAACTAATTCATTCATTGAACATGTAACATCACTTATAATTAATAAATATTAAGAACACCTTAATTTTTTTGATATATGCATGAAGGTGATCTCAAAATAGAGGCTCATAAGGGTCCATGTGAAATATAATGTAACAAGCCCAATTTTTTACCTATTGCTTTTACCTAAGTTTAACCCATATGTGAATAGATTAAGTTCACCAATATGTAACTTAATATTTTTTGTTTCCATATTTTTCCATTTCAATAATAAAGATGCATATTCAAAATAATCCCATTTCAATTTTCCATTGCATTTCAATAACATAGATGCATATTTGAAATAATCCCATTTCAAATTTCTATTCCATTTCCATAACATAGATGCATATTTGAAATAATCCCATTTCAAATTTTCATTGCATTAATAAAGTAATGTTACATAATCTCATGTAATGGTTACATTTTTCAAATAGCATTACATAATCCCATGTAATGATTTCATTTTACAAATTAGATTACATATTCCCATGTAATGAATTTAATTTTCAAATATATTTTCAATAAAGATACAAGATCAAGGTTACATGCCTAGCTTTCAAGAGCTCAATGAAACAAGTACAAATGGTCCAAATATCCCTTTTTGGGCATACATCCTCAAATATTGGTTGTCAACTACATGAGGAGAAGTATCACCCAAGTGCTTTTCCTCCAACCACAGACTTATTGTAGTCCCCCACACATCTACCTAACAAGTAAGATGGCCCTCCCTTCAATGAAGAGATTGGTTGAGTAACCCTCATAATAATTCCTATATGAGCATGGTGTTGTGTCCTACATAACTAGTGCTACCATACCGTAGGCTCCTACCTACATGCATGACATTCCTAGACTAGTTATGCAATCCTGGCTCACAGTGAACCAACAAGTGTACACAGTGGTAACTTGCACTTACTTTGGCTACAAATTTCATATATATATATATATATATATATATATGTGTGTGTGTGTGTGTGTGTGTGTGTGTACATATGTATGTATGTATATGTATATATGTATATGTATATACACATATATATGTATATACGATATACATATGTATATGTATATACTTATATACATATATAGATATGTATATACATATATACATATATAGATATGTATATATGTATATATGTATACACACACACACACACACACACACATATATATATATATATGTATATACATATATACAAACATATATATACATATATATGTGTATATATACATATATATATATATGTGTGTATATATACACATATATAAATATATGTATACACATATATACATATATACATACATATATATATACATATATATGTACATATATATATGTATATACATATACATATATATCTATATTTATATTTATATATATAAATACACACACACACACACACACATATATATCTCTTGAACTCACTTCCTATGAAATGGTGTCATTTCTATGGGATGGATGTCGTATGCTCACCCACCCTCTTGCTCGATTTGGTAAATAACATGACCATTATAACTCTTGACAAGATTATTCCATGTACCTCATAACATGATTCCATCCCAAAAGGGTATTGTACATCTAAGTGATCTAACAAACCATCTAGTTTACTCCCAACCTTGGTTTATCCTAATCTTAGGAACAAAACCTCATTCTAACATCATAAACTGATAATAACACATCTATACCATTTATTTTCCCAAGTTACAATACATACAATCATACATTTGGCTCATGATATCCTAGGTATTATATGGTAATACCCTCAAACTAACATTATTTGACTATTACCATCAAATGTTACAAACATGTATATCAACAAATATGCCCTTTTAATTATTCTCCATTTCTGAAGGATCTTTCCAAGTTATTCTATAAGGTTTCTATGTTTCCATGTTCATAAATAATCACTTGAGTCCTTTCATTCAATAAGACTCAAATATTCACACATGTACAATGTACACTAATTTCATATCTACTTTGGAGGACATTTTTAGCCTGAGAGGATTTTGTGCTTTTGCACCTTATAGTCTCCTCATATTACGGCTTTGGGTTGCCGAGACGTAAAGTCCTCTTCTAGGATTTTGTGAATAGGAATATACTCTTGGTTGAGTATAAGATAATAACATAATTATAAAATATATATATCATTAATACATTTTTCAACCCTATTGTTGAATATTAATATAAACATATTCAAGTGTATTCCCTAACCCTAGGGAATAGACTATTCTCCTATCTTCAAGGGTAATAAACTATTGAGAACATTAGTTCTCCACCCATGGTTAAACTACCAACATGGTTTGCATAACATCATGACCTTATCATTGATGACATATCTTTCATGCTATCATTCTCGTTGCATTACTAACATCATAAGCTGACAATTTCAATGCAGTACTTCAATGTAATACCATTTCCCATACTTCATGATCCATGTAAGCATACATATGGTCTATAATAACCTAGGCATTACCACTAATACTCCATGGTTATCTTGTTTAACAAACATAACTACATGATTCCAACATAGTGGATAATACACATGAATCAACCGATAAGGTTTCACCAAAGACTGTTGAGAAATGTGACTCAAATTACTAGCTTGGTCGCTTTTTGAAGCACTTATCTTTTCCTTCCTTCGTCGGCCTGTGTTTTTCCGTGGGGTTCTGAAAGTTCATAACTAGGCGACATCAAGCTGGTCGCAGGTTTGATGGATTTTCTAACTTCAGAACCTATGTCGCAGAGTTAGAAAGTTCTTTAACTCCCAGACATGGCGATAGTGTGTTGGTCATAGGTCATTGCAGTTTCTAACCTTGGAACCTTGTCGCAGTGTTCAGAAGTTTCTTAACTTCCCAACTGGTTGATCTCCTTTGTTGTCACAATGATCGGGAAATTCCTAAACTCTGACTGGAGGTTGTGAAGTTTGAGTTTCGGGTGATAAGGCGATCCTTCTATCAGGATGTTGCGGCTTTCGGGAACTTTGTAACCTCTGTTGTGAGGTTTGGAAGTTCAGGTTTTGAGCGATGGAGCGATCCTTTTGTTGGCATGTCGCGGTGTTTGGGAAAATCCTAACCTTCATCTGGAGGTTGTAAAGTTCGGGTTTCTCTCGATTGGGCGACATGGCCGGTGGATGGTGGGACCTGTCTACGTGGATGGTGACGTCAGTTGTACGACTGGTTGTTGTGTGGATGGTGGGGACCACTTGGGACCTGATAGGTTGGTGGATTGTGATGAAGGTCGACAGGTGGTGATGATGTGGAGGACAAATGACATGTGGGCCCATGTGCTCGATGGTTGACTCGATGACTTTTGGTGAACCCTAAGCTCAACGGTGGAGATTTGTTTGACTGCCTATTCGACGACCAGCATGATGATGGCGTATGGCTTGAGGTGAAACCCTAAAGGGGTATGGTAGTTGAATAGTCCATTAGAGGAGAGAGAGAGACTTTCTCTTGCGAATCTTTGAAATCTCTTAGAGAGAGATAAACGGCGGGAACCTAGTCAAGCTGAGCTGCAGGCCGAAAGGCCGGATGCAGGGAAGGATGAGAGATGACTCTCTCAAAGCAGAGAGTAGAAGAAACAAAGGGCACAGACAGGGCGAGAGGTTGAGATGTTGGATGCAGGTCGAGAGGCCAGATGCAAGCAGAGAGACCGCATGGTGCTAGGCACCAACTTGGTGAAGAGGTCGAGTGTTGTCGATCTAGTCACGAGGCTAGGAAGTAGAGAGAGAGAGAGGAAGGCGATCTCAATGCTAAGAGATGGATCTTACAAAAGGTGAAGGTTGAGCGATTGTGTGATGGAGAGGCCAATAGGCCGATGGTCGAGTCGTGTGGCTATGTAGCCGCAAGATGTCTTTGGTGGTCACGGGGGTTATGTTGGCAGCTTTTTCTCCAAAATGAAACAAGATGTAAACTCTGTAAAGGCCGTGAGCTTGATATTGTATTGTAACTGTACTTTGTTGCTAAATAATACAATGGTGATTTGGTCTTTTGGAGTGTGGGTTTTTTTACCTAAAAGGGTTTTCCCCACGTATATTTGTGTGTTCATGTCTTCTGCTTCATTTTTCATGGTTTTTGTGTTATTAGTGTTGTTGAAACTGATTTGCATGAGTTTCTCTCTAAGGGTCAATGTGGGAAATGAACTGTTCCTATTTCCACTTTATGGCATAGTGGTCTGTGTCTTTGAGGCAATTTGATGAAAATAAAATTACCGAAGGCACTGTTGTTCTCAGATGTTTCTATCTAAGATGACCCATGATTTTTCCCAACAAGTGGTATCAGAGCGGTGTGATTGTAGGAAGAATGGAGTCTAGGACTCGTTGATACCAACAAGTGGTATCAGATCCTTCTTCAGGGATGTGTTTTTCTTCCTAGTGTGTTGTTGTTCTAGGTATTCCTTCTGTGAAGATTTCTTAGTCTTGGGCTTGAGGAAATCTGGAGGAATCGGCTGATGTTTTGATCCTTTGATGAGTGGAAGTTCTTTTTTTTTTGTTAAAGTTTTTGAGACAACACGCAACATGAAAGACGGTGAAGATGGAGAGACTTGAGTTGGTCATATTGAAATGATGTGACCTAAAGCTCACGAGTTGGCATCGGTATAACCCTGATGCATGGGGCAAAATATTTTTTGCTTCGTGGTTGTGTTGCAGCAAAGCTTTCATATTGGGTGTCCACGTGGGAGGCTCCCTGATGATATGGAGAAGCTTGGGTTGTTGTTCAGTCATAGAGTGATGTGCTTATGTTGGGTGCTTTGACCTGGTATTGGAGGTGTTGTTCTCTATACCTCGATTGCATGTAGGCTATGAAGTTGATCTCTGAGTGGTCTAAAAACTTCTGGATAGCTTGTCTCTCAGATGCATGTGCATGTTGGTGGTTTTGGAGTTGGCTTGAAATGGGCCTAGTGTTCCTGAATTGTTGTTTATACTTGCATGGCTCTGTGGTTTTGCAAGTTTTACACGGTCAAGCAAAACTTGCGGTTATGTGGAGTTGTTGTTAAGCTATTTTCTAGACCTTTGCTTTTGGGTGTGACTAGATGATATAGCTGTAATTTGACATGGTTTGAGGAGGTGTGATATCTTCTCTGCATGGGAGTGTTGGTACGTGATTTGTCACTCAACATTCTTGTGGTGGTGCTCGTGGGTTTCTTGACTATGGTGCTCGTTGTGGACGTGATTGGCGAATCAGATATGAGCTTGATCTGGTGTTTGAGTCAAGTTGTCTACATTGTTGTTCTCTTTGAGATCTTAGTTTTGTTGTTTCCAATACAATGATGGGTTTGCATGTTTCTGTTGAATGCATCTATGGGTTGTGCAATGTTGTGGGTTGTCTTTACCTATATGTTTGTTGTGAGACAACTCAAAAGTGGAGTGTCTATATCCACGAGATTGATTCGTTGTTGGTGTAGACTTGTTAGTTGGCCTTGTCTATGGTCACTTGTGCATTGGTGTGGTGCTTTGAGATGAGAGGATGGATGGTGTTGAGTACTTGAGTAGTTGGTTATGGGGACCTGTAGCACGTGTATCACGATGTCATGGATAGCTTGGATACACTGCCTTGTGTAAGCTTGTGATAGTGATGGTTTGGTCTACTTGGTTTGGAGATCTTGGTGCTGCTTGGCATTGTTGTCAGATGGATATGTTGTTGTTGTGGACCTAGAGGATTTTCAATTTAGTAGATGTTTGGTCATGATGCTTGGAGAGCTCAGTGTCATGGTTCAGTGGGAGCTTTAGTAGTGACTGTGAGTTCATCATGTGGTGGTGAATGGTCTTCTTTAATGTTGCAAATCTTACCAAGAGGAGCTCTTAGATCTTGTTGTTGTAGAAGAGTTCTTTCGCATTTTGCATGGACACTATTTGAAGATGTGTAACATCTTGGAGCCATGGAGGACTCTTGAAGTCTTTGGTTAAGGTGTTGGTAGTGCTTGACAGGTGATGTTGGTTTAGATTTTGTTTTGTTTCATGTCATGGCATACTCTTGATTGTGCATTAGAGTTTTGGCATGATGCATTGCTCTTGAGAAAATAGTAGGTTCACTTGAAGCATGGGATCTCCTAAGGGGGATGTGTAGATCATGATATCATGATAAGTTATTAGTTCAAATGATTGGGGCTTTGACAATGGTCTAATTTTTTCTTTGTGTATTGGGTCCATTGGTCATATGCTTGTGAACTTCATGATGGTGCAGTGTTGCATTTGGAGTCTAGCATGAGATGATCGGTTGCAGGTGCTCATGGATACATGGAGAATGGTGACACAATTGGCATTAGAGACTTTATATGCCTTGATCTTTCAGTTTTGGTGTTACCCATGCAGTGGGAGTTTTTGGATGTGTTTGGTCTTCTTTGACTGGTTGGCACAAGGAGCTTTTTTCTGCGGTTTATGGGTTGGCTGTGTAAGTGGCATGAGTTTGTTAATGTTGATACCTTGGAGGCATGAGTGATTGGATGGATTAGCACGTGTTGTGGGTACTATTTTCAATTGCGTGGGTTGATCAGTTGGATGGGAGCAGCTAGTTTTCTAGTTGTTGTTCTAGTTGATGTTCTATCTTGTTTTCTGGAGGATGGCTTCACATATGTGTTCGAGTTGAGGTTTTTGCTTCTATATTGCTCGTGAGCACAGTGGAGTGGTGGCTATGTTGGTGCCTTTTCCGTTTGTAGGATCTGATGGTTGTGTTCTTGAGACTGGTGCATATACGCCTTGACTCATTTTTTTTCCTATGATGGATGTTTGGAACTATTGCCTGAGTTGGCGGACATCTGTCATTGCAGGTGTCTTGTTTGGAGCATGAAAGCATTGTTTAAGATTCTTGTGTTTGCATTAGAAGGAGCCAATAAGTTCTTCATCAAGTGGGAGAATGTTGAGAAATGTGATTCAAATTACTGGCTTGGTCGCTTCTTGGAGCGCTTATCTTTTCCTTCCTTCATTGGCCTGTGTTTTGTCGTGGGGTTCTAAAAGTTCATAACTGGGTGACATCAAGCTGGTCACGGGATTAGTGGATTTGCTAACTTCGGAACCTATGTCGCGGAGTTAGAAAGTTCTTTAACTCCCCAACATGGCAACAATGTGTTGGTCGCGGGGTCGCTGCAGTTTCTAACCTTGGAACCTTGTCGCGGTGTTTGAAAGTTTCTTAACTTCCGGAATGGCTGATCTCCTTCATTGTCACGGCGATCGGGAAATTCCTAACCTCTGACTGGAGGTTGTGAAGTTTGAGTTTCGAGCGATAGGGCGATCCTTCTATCAGGATGTCACGGCTTTTGGGAACTTTGTAACCTCTGTTGTGGGGTTTGGAAGTTCGGGTTTTGAGCGATGGAGTGATCCCTTTGTCAGCATGTCATAGTGTTTGGGAAAATCCTAACCTTCATCTGGAGGTTGTAAAGTTTGGGTTTCTCCTGACTAGGTGACATGGCGAGTGGATGGTGGGACCTGTCTACATGGATGGTGACATTAGTTGTATGGTTGGTTGTCGTGTGGATGGTGGGGACCACTTGGGACCCAATAGGTTGGTGGATTGTGATGAAGTTCGACAGGTGGCGATGATGTGGAGGATAGATGGCATGTGGGCCCATGTGCTCAATGGTTGACTCGGTGACTTTTGGTGAACCCTAAGCTCGATGGTGGAGATTTTTTTGACTGCCTATCTGATGGTCAGCATGGATGATGGCATATGGTTCAAGGTGAAACTCTAAAGGGGAACGATAGTTGAATAGTTTGTTAGAGGAGAGAGAGACTTTCTCTAGAAAATCTCTAAAATCTCTTAGAGAAAGCCAAACGGCGGGAACCTGGTCAAGCCAAGCTGTAGGCCGAAAGGCCAAATGCGACGAAGGCTAAGAGATGACTCTCTCAGAGCAGAGAGTGACGACAACAAAGGGCACATATAGGTCGAGAGGTTGAGATGTTGGATGCAGGCTGAGAGGCCAGATGCAGGCTGAGAGACCGCATGGTGCTAGGTGCCGACTTGGCGAAGAGGCCAAGTGTTTCTGATCGGGCCGCGAGGCTGGGAAGCAGAGAGAGAGGAAGGTGATCTCGATGTTGAGAGATGGATCTTAGAGAAGGTGAAGGCCAAGTGACTATGCGATGGAGAGGCCAAGAGGCTGATGGTCAAGTCGTGTGGCTGTGTAGTCGCGAGATGTCTCTGGTGGTCACGGGGGTTATGCTGCCAAATTTTTCTCCAGAATGAAACAAGATGTAAACTCTGTAAATACCATGAGCCTGATATTGTATTGTAACTGTAATTTTTTGTTGAATAATACAATGATGATTTGGGCTTTTAGAGTGTGGGGTTTTTTACTCGAAAGGGGTTTCCCCATGTATATCTGTGTGTTCATGTCTTTTGTTTCATCTTTCATGTAACTGTTGTGTTATTGGTGTTGTTGAAACTGATTTGCATGAGTTTATCTCTAAGGGTCAATGTGGGAAATGAATTGTGCCTGTTTCTGCTTTATGGCATAGTGGTCTATGTCTTTGAGGCAATCTGATGAAAATAAAATTACCGAAGGAACTACTGTTCTCAAATGTTTTTATCTGGGATTAATCATGATTTTTCCCAACAAAGACCATTCAAGCTCACCAAAATAAGGATTCAACAAAGTTCATGCAAGTTTATTGAAATAAGAATTCATCAAGTTCATGTAAAAAAATCTCAACATAACATATAAATATCTTTCCTCAAACACTTGCACTCATAAGCAAATATGGCATCAAACATATAAAAATAATAGAGAAGTAATACTAGTGTTCCTAGAATTTAGCTCCCAATACAAAATTTCCCTCTTAAGCTTGGTGCCAAAACTTTGTTTGTTGCTCCTTCCATTTTCAGCTTGCTCACCAATCTAGCTCTAACTCCAAACACTCAAACTATACAAGCAAAACCTCTAGCTCTCTCAATGAAAAACTCACTTTCTCACACCTCTCTACAACACTCAAGAACTCAACTTATGCTTAAGAAATTCTACAGAAAAATGGATTGCAACAATGAAAAGAACGAATGACAAAACCCAAAAGACTACCTTCTATTTATACAAAAAGTTGAGAAACTTAATGCTACAATTAAGTTCTCAAAATTTCCACCTTTTCTCTTCCATCTGCCACCACTAAACAACAAAAACCAATTTCCCTTCTAAATGTGTCAACTAAGCCAATCTATGTGCAAAGTCTATGTGCAAAGTGGTTGCTCACATCACTAAAATGCAAACACATAAACAATCCCAGCAACTTCAACCTCTCTTACTCAGTTGAGTCACCTCATTGAACTGCTAGCAATTGATCTTTTACTCAATCAAATGCATAAACGATGTCCTACATGTTTCTTATTTGCATTGTGGTTGTTGGTTGCTTGCCACATCAAGTCGACCTCTTCAATATCTTCAGCCAGCTTGTGGCCTAAATGACAAAGTCTTATGTTTCCATAAGGTTGAGTGTGGCTTTTACTTATTGACTTCTATTTACACTCTACTTTATATCATGGCGCATTATATGTTTATTAAATGCCTCTTAAAATATTTCCCAAGCGCTTCATACTTTAGTCTATTACTTGCAATATTAACAATCCACTTTTATGTGCTTTCATTTTTAATTAAAAACCTCATGTGAATGTGAGTTTATGCGCTATTGGCTTTAAGCCATTCACTATTTATATGACTTGCATTAAATATGCATTTGGGTTTACTTTATAACATTTCATATATACAACACTATATATATATATATATACGTATATTAAAATCATCAATTACCATTCATATATATATATTAACAATTATATATAAATATATGTATTTAATATGTATGTATATACGTATACAATAAAATACACACACACATATATATTCATATTTCATTATTTAAATATCCATAATAATCACATGTATTCATATATTCATCAATTGGTGGGTGTGTGTGTGTGTCATATATGTCCAATCGACATCCTCATGCATATGATGTATCTATGTATGGGTGTGTGTAAGTATTTCTACCTACATCTATGCACACACGTATACATTCACATGCACAAGTTATCGCTTTCACATACATGTATATACTTATCAATTAATATATAAACATAAATACACGAAGAAATTATACTTAATACCGAGATTTAGTCACGTAATTCAAACTAAGAAACAATCACGAAATCAAAGACTAATACCAAAATCATTTCACATCATTCCTCAAACTATGATCAAAGGTTTACTTACCAATTCTCGAGCTAACTCGACTCAACTAGACCAAACTAGGATGTGAGTGTGTGATAGCTCAAGTAGGTACATTAGAGGTTACCAAACCAAATTCCTCTCCTGGGTGATACTTCCCCTCCCTTACTGGAGGACTCATTTTTTCCTGCATCCAACTTGGTTCATCATAAACATAGTTATCCAATTACACATGAAAATCTTATTCAACATATATCACTTGCATCATTAAAGCATTAAAAAGAAATAACATCATAATGCATATTCATCTATTCCATTCATCCATTAAACATATCAAAGTCATGATTTTGCATTTAATATCATATTTACTTATAAAGGTAAAAGTAATCTAGTAATTCAGAAACGGGGTGTAACATATAATAATCTTGAATAATAGTGGATAAGAGTTAAAGTGAATGATAAACCCAAGTCAAACTCTAGGTAAATCAAAGCAATGGTGTAGGGAAAGTAATTTTAAATCTAAAATAAAAAGCAAAGAAAAAAATAAGAAATATCATATTTGAAATAAGAAAGTAGGATAAACACTAAGGTTCATTAACTATAACTAAGAAATAATACATAAATGAACTAGGATACATGAGATGAGTAAGAAACAATACACATACATGCTCTTAAATTATTTCTAAAATTCATGAAGAAGATTATGTACTTATATCTAAGACTTGCAGATGATGTTTATACATCCAACAATTAGATCTTTTTCATGCGGCTTTGATCTTGTTATACAAAATATTTAGAAATATATACTCACCTATGTGATCTAGACTTGGCGGTTCCTAGAGACACTATTAGAACTTTTTATACTAGATGTGGGAGGTGAATTTCTCCCCTCCTTTTGCCTTAGTCAAACCTTTGGATTGGTTTAATGATTTTGCACAAAATGGAAGATATGCCAAGTAGAATGCAGATGCCTAGTCAATCTTTATCTATGCAAATGTTAATGGTAAGTGGATTTTGTAATGAAAATTAGATGTTAGATCATGGTGGTGTGTTGATTGATTTTTAGATAATAAAAATGAATTAGAAAACTTCTTTTAATACAATACCTTAGCATGTAAATTTGAATATTTCACTCTCAAGTTGGTGGTAACAATTAGTTGAATTAAGTCGTTTTAGGACCATATTTAAATTTGATTTTAGAAATTTGAGGGTTAAATTATACCTCCAACTACAAACCAAGTTCAATTCCACACCTTTAGGTTTAACTCATGATAGAGAATGGAGAATCTAAAGATTGGATTTAGATCCTTGGAATGTGTAGAATTAGTTTTAGTCAAAGTTGGAATGAATGGACAACTTTCAAACGAAAGCATACCATATATACACTTAAATATTATGAATAATAAAAAATATTATCACTGTTACATACCCAAAACAAAATTTATTTAAAACACTTGAGAACATAAATAAAAGATTTTGATATCTAATTTTATTTAACTCAACCAAATACTAAAACAATTTATATGAGCATATCACTTGTAAGATTTTGAACCTAGCTCCCACTTATAAAGAGGCCACTTTTGTCACTTCCCTAAGCCATCAACACTTTTTTGTTTGCGTGCATGTACATAGAAAGATCTAAATGGTAATTATTAAATTTTATTATTAAATAATTCTTGTTTCTCTAATGGTTGCTCTGTTTTGTAAGAGGGTCCAAATCCTTTTAAAATCCATTTTTTATATTCATCAAAAAATCATTTTTTTATACTGATCAATAAAATTTAGAGATTTAAAAAAAAAAATTATATACTGAGTAATACTTTGTTTATAGCAAATGCTAAAGATCGGGAAAAGGGAAATACAGAGAGGGTTACAAATGCTCATCCCAAATTCTAAGATTAAATGTTTTTCTCTGTAAGAACTGAATAAGTTTTACAAGAAGCTGATTTGAATTCTACTCTTGTCAGGTGGGTATTTGCTCAGTACAGATCTTAAAAATGGCCCTTAACTGGGAACCCATCTCAGAAATATTTCAAAAAGAAAACTGAATCTGGGATCAATCCAATTGCTTGAAATTGAAAAGACCAAAACAGAACTAAACCCATTTCCAATAACTAATTGACAGCAGTATCATCATCCTGGAGATCTTCAAAATAATGTCCAGAAATGTAGTGGCGGCTTACTCCCTCCTGGTGGTGATATAAAGTAAGAAACCCATTCCATGCCCACAGTGGAGGGTTACAGTAGACGCAGATATAATGGTCTCTGATATACACCCATTCCCCACTGTTTGTCTTGAGCCCCACGCTATCCCCCTTCCTTATCATCTCCACTATCATCTCTTCCACTGCTGCTTCTTCTACAGACACTCTCTCCATTAAATTTTCTCCCAAAACCTCTGCTATTTCTCTTCCCATTGGATACAGACCTGAACAGAAAAAACTGGGACAAGTTCGCAAGAAGAATCAGAGAAAAAGCTTGTGATTTTGTAGTGAAGTGAGAAAGCTTCCTTTGTAAATGACGTTACGCCCACAATATCTGGGAAATTGTTGGCGGCGGAGGCAAAATGCAATGAGCTGATTCCGTGTGCTTCTCTGTTTTGTAAACGTTCAAATTTCTGTGTGCTGTTTTGCCGACCCAATTGACAGGGGCGTCATCACCTCCAAAATCAAGGAGCGTCAATCGTTGTCAATTCAAATACCAAGGGGCTTGTTGGTTTTGAAGTGTTTTGGTTGAATAGTGGTTAGAAATAAATTGTGGGTATCTTAGGATCTTTGAGGTTAGTTCATTTGGTCGTGGTTGTCCTTTTAGGTAGTCTATATCGTGAGTTTAATTCTTGATTTGCTCACGTGTGAATGAGGGTCTGTAGAAATAAATTGTGGGCACCTGAGGATCTTTGGGGTTAGTTCATTCGGTCTTGGTTGTCATTTTAGGTAGTCTATATCGTGGGTTCAACTCCCGATTTGCTCACGTGTGAATGATGGTCCTTAGAAATAAATTGTGGGTACTTTAAGATCTTTGGGGTTAGTTCATTTGGTCTTGGCTGTTATTTTAGGTAGTCTATATCGTGGATTCAACTCCTGATTTGTTCACGTGTGAATGAAGTTCCTTAGAAATAAATTGCGGGTAACTTAGGATCTTTGTGGTTAGTTCATTTGGTCTTGGCTGCCATTTTAGGTATTCTGGACCATGGTTGAACTCTTAATTTGCCCACGTGTGAATGAGGGTCCTTTGCACATCGCTCGAGAGATTATAAGAGAGCTCATCTTGTAACAAGTCGTTGGACTAAAGTCTTTGATTCCTCGCTGTAGTAAAAAGTAGTGGGTGCTTTGGATTATTTGGGGTTTTCCATATTTTAAATAATTACCATGCTTTATGTAAAAGATTTGAGAGGTTTTTATTTTATTTAAATCACAAACTGAATAAAAAAAAAAGATGTTTTTAAAAAATAGGTAGGGGAGAGGGGTCAATAGTTGTGTGGACTAACTTTGTGGGCATGTAGTGATTGGTAGGACTTTTTTTTTTTTTGAAATGTGGATTGACCTCTTATCTGTCTATAACTAAGGTTTGGAGGTGTGCCTTATCATGCAACTTGCCACATCAACACATCTACTGAAAAGTGTCCAAAATTTGACTTTCTAAAGATTCAGCGGAAAGTTAATCATGGTAACCCTAGTAGTTGAACAAAAAAATATCATTTGTTGCTTGTATAATATCATATATTTATTTAAAATAAAATTTATATGCAACCTAAATGGACCAAATACCTATTGGTAACCATAAATCTTTGTTATCTCTAACTTTTATATTCAACACAAATGGACCAATAGTTGAGCACAAAAAAACTATTTGATGTTATAAAAACAACACATAATTATTTAAAATATAACTTATATCAAACAAAAATGGACCAATAGTTGAACACAAACTTTTTGAAAATCCTTCACATGAAAAAATATATGGTAGGGGAGAGGACCCAGTAGTTGAGCATGTTTCAATAGTTGAGATAGTTTTTGTTAATATAATGCCCAATAGTTGTTTATATAATGCCCAATAGTTGTGACATGACTACCATAAATTAAACAAAATGTATTCCTTTGATCTAAAAAGCAACCAATCATGTGATGCCACATCAGCGCTCAACTATCCATGATGTCAATGCACAAGTATTGGTAACAGGTTTGTGCAGGGCCTTTTTGGACACCTTGACAAAAAGCATGCTGATGTAGCATCATATTTGATGATGTGGCCCCGAAACGAAAGTTATAAGCAGGGGACTTGCCAAGTAAGCTGCTGTAAAAAAATTGGAGTGATTTGAAATTTCCAAGTAGGATTTTGAGGAACGCGAAGTTAGGTGCACAACTACTGGGTCCTCTCCCCTATTTATTGTGCTCACTTTTTATATTTGTGATAGGACAAACTATTAGTATGAAATACTCCAATGCTTGGACATTGCTACTCCAATAGTTGTACATATAAGAATAATATTTTTCCACTATGATAACAATACTTGTATGAGTGTCTTATTTTATTAAATAAGCATATAATTTTATAAATGACACATTTATAGTGGATAGTTATGATATTTTATTTGAGACAAAAAAATATTTATTTTGCTTGTTCATGAATGTATTTATGTTTTTTTTTACTTGAGGATTATAAGTTTTGAAGTGAACAACTATTGATCTCATAATGTCACATATTTGGTAATATTTTGATTAATATGTGAAATGAATATATACAAGATATAATATTAATTCATTCTAGTACTAATATGAATAATCATAATTGATTGCACAACTATTGGACCCACACAACTACTGACCCCTCTCCCTATGTCAGTATAAATACCTTAAATATATTTATTTGTTTATCATAAAAAAAGGAGCCGGCTAACTCCTAGAAAAAATTCACCTATGCACATACAAAAACGCATGGAAACATACATAACGACATACATGGTACCATACATTACATGAAGAGACGATGTAGTGAGGGGCCCGCTAGACGAATGATAGAAGTGACATAAATGACAAATGAAGGAAAGGGCACGAGAAGCGAGGAGGTGTCCTATCGCAGATAATACACTACCGTTTTATATGATGCCATTTTTTTGCTTTGTGCAAGAAGGTAATCGTTAGTGCGGGAACTCCGAAGGGCGGTGTGTGTTGCGGTTTAAATTGTTAGGCACTATTCACATGGAAAACCCGCTGTGCTTTGGGTATTCTAATTTTTCAGGTTGAAATCGAAACATTGGAGAGCAAGGGTGCACCATAGGCAAGGGAGAGGACCAAGCGAGTTGAGGTAAGGTGTTTCTAACCGATTGTATGCTATGTTGAAGGTTTTTATGTATTATTTTATGTGTTTTTGTATTGTTTGATGTGTTCCTGTTAAAACCGTGGGAATGTAATGAAATGTGGATTTAAAGCTACGTTTTTGTTCAAAGCTTTTGTTATTAAAATACCCATTGAGTTGCAAGTGAAAGGTTGTAGAGCAAGGGGAGATTGCAAAAAGTGAGTTGAGGGGTTTGTAATGATTTGGGTTGTTAGTTGTAAAGGGGTTTAAACTGTAATGAGGGATTTTGTTTGTAAATTGTTTTCAAACTTTAAGTGGGCTTAGGGTTTTGTAAAACCCAGTGTTTTGCATCTTAGAATTTTAGAAAACAAAATGAATGTCTTTACAAGCTTTTGTTATTTACACCTTAGGAATTTAATGAAAGGAAGTGTTTTATAAACACCCACGAGGGTTTTCCATTTCATTCATATTGGAGTGATAATTGCAACTTTAAATTGTATTTTTTTGTCATGGTATTCCAAGAGGCCACATTTGTTCGAGGCATTTTTTCAAATAGTTCACTGCCTTGTCTATGAAAGCATATTAGTAAGCATAATAGTAAGCAATAACAGAGACAAGGTAGTGAACAGTTTGAAAATTGCCTCAAAGAAATGTGGTGACAAGCCATATACAAGGCAATGAACTGTTTGTAAGTATGATTGCTTATGTATGGCTTGCCATTGTGTTTTAGCAGACATATACTTAGCTCACGTTGTGTTTTCCAACTTGCAATCACACTATGCATGTATATGGTTGTTGGAAAACATCGTGTGTTTACTATGAAAGCATAATAATAGATTTGGATTGTGATGGCGTTGCAACACCATGGTGATTGGGATGACATGACAAGCCATAGACAAGGCAATGAATTGTTTCTATGTATGATTGGTTATCTATGGCATGGCATTGTGTTTTGGGAGACATATACTCACCTCACACCGTGTTTTCCAACTTCCAATCACTATGCATGTAAATGGTTGTTGGAAAACATTGTGTGTTTTCTATCAAAGCATATTAGTAGATCTGGAGTGTCATGACATTCGAACAACATGGTGATTCGAATGGGATTGCTTATGATCTGTTTGTATGTATGATTGCTTATATAGGGCATGCCATTGTGTTTTGGCAGACATATACTCACCTCACACTGTGTTTTCCAACTTCCAATCACTATGCATGTAAATGGTTGTTGGAAAACAGTGTGTGTTTTCTATCAAAGCATATTAGTAGATCTGGAGTGTCATGGCATTCCAACACCATGGTGATTGGAATGGGATTTCTTGTGAACTGTTTGTATGTATGATTGCTTATATAGGGCATGCCATTGTGTTTTGGCAGACATATACTCACCTCACACTGTGTTTTCCAACTTCCAATCACTATGCATGTAAATGGTTGTTGGAAAACATTGTGTGTTTTCTATCAAAGCATATTAGTAGATCTGGAGTGTCATGGCATTCCAACACCATGGTGATTGGAATGGGATTTCTTGTGAACTGTTTGTATGTATGATTGCTTATATAGGGTATGCCATTGTGTTTTCCAACTTCCAATCACACTATCCATTATCTTATATGTATTTTACCATTTACTTTAGAGTGTTGTAGATATTTTATGGTCTATGGTTTCATTAAAGCTAACAATGAGAATCCATTACACATTGTGTTGTGTAAGCTTCCATGCATCATACCATAATCATTGTTAGAAGTGTATTCTCTGTTGTGCACTTGAATGTTTTTTTTCTATTGTATTTTTATTCTTTTTTGGGGGCTGCAGACTGCAAGGTAACCCATAGTGATCAGGTAAGATTGAGAGACCATTTTCATTGTTTTTCTTATTGCTAGCATTAGAATGACAAGATTAGTATTAGTATTAGATTTATGTGATAACTCTAGAACTTTATGGGCTGAGGATTGGGAAGCAACCCATATCCTCCTAGGTAAGATTCAAATATTGTCTTTAGTATTCTGATTCATTTCTTGCATTAGAATGAAATGATTAGTTTTTTGAAATAAATCTACCATTTTATGGGGTTAGTTTACATTGTTTTTCCTTGATATTGTTATTTCCTCTCTATGCCATGTATGCAAAATGATCGTAGGAACTAGTCTCAGGCGCATTTATTAACTAATTTAAATAATTTTCTTCCCTCTCTTTTCCAAACAACACACCATTTGTTGCATATTTCATGTTTCAATTGCCAGAAGAAATTTGTAAATCAGGAATACAAATATGCAAGTTTGAGATCAGAGCTTATAATATACTTACATTGTTGTATCGATATGGAGTTTGATTTTAAAAGCATGCTAAGCTTAAACTAGGTTAATCTACAGGTATTTCTAATCTTCAACTTAATACACATATCCAATATGTACATGCGCAAGGGTATACACTAGAATAAATATTGACTATTTTATATTGCTACATGCTACTGATTCCCAATTATGGCCTTATTTTACATGCCAAGAAAAGTAGGTTTCCATAGCCTGAGAGAAGAAATCCCTGAAATATAAGTTCCATTTGTCTTTATCATATATGATAAACTTGTTTTATCTTTTGACATAAAAATGAGTTTCTTGTGATATGGATGGTACAACAACGATGTAGAGTATAATTGTGGTTATGATTGAGGACATAACTTGTTACAAAATTGTGTGATGGAAGGTAAAATTGATATCAGGTTTGGGCTGCTGCAATACTGACTCAATGGATTTATGTTGTAGAATTGTCATAATACATATTACTGCATTTTTTAATTCTGTATGTTTGATTCTAAAGTTACATAATTTTTGTTGGCGAAAGTTGTCTATTTGAGCAAGTGCATAGCACAGTTTTTTCTTTTTTTATTGAATTAAAGTCGTTGAGAAAAATACAGAGAACCATGGCTATTCTCAAATAATAGCCATAACTAGTATAGCTAGATAATAGCCAACTAAGTAAGATACATATTAGCCCTCCAAAGAAGAGAAAAATGAAAATAGAAAGAACAATAAATCTCTCACATACCAAATGGGACTAAACCAAGAGAAAACTGTAGACTGAAATAGTCCCAATTGAACAGTAACCAATTGAAGCATTCAGCTGCGTAGGTTCTCGTATTGGCTTTGATATCCAATTGATCAGCCACGTGGTTCATATTATGATGTATGTCCTTGAAGCATTGATAATAGGATTTGTTCATCCATCCCTCAATACAACGAAGAATTATCCAAGTAGGTTCAGTCTAAGCTGACTTGCAGTTCTGAACAAGAATCATGGAGGCTTAGTGTATGACATCTCCAACCTAAGGCATAGCACAAATTTAATGGATTTTTTTTGTGACTAGTATCATAAGGGTATTATTTCAGGTCCTAGGAGGTAAAATTCGCTACTTTGTACACTATAAATTTTTCAATTTACGATGGATCTGCATTGCATTAGGATGATGATAGATGCCATGAACAGATCTTAGTCAACTTGATTGGCTGATTGCATACTCTTCAAGATAAGGTGGACAATACTATATAAAGGTTGATTTACGTAGAAAAGGCAATGAACTATTTTTTTGTATGATTGCTTATCTATGGGTTGCCACTGTGTTTTTGCAGACATAAACTCACCTCACATTGTGTTTTCGAACTTCCAATTGGATTGTGCATGTATATGCTTGTTGGAAAACATCGGGTGTTTACTATCAAAGCATGATAGTAAATATGGATTGTTATGGCATTGCAACACCATGGTGATTGGAATGCCATGACAAGCCATAGACAAGGCAATGAACTATTTAGGTGTATGAACTATCTATGGGTTCCCACTATGTTTTCACAGACATATAGTCACCTCACACTGTGTTTTTCAACTTGGAATCCTATTGTGCATGTATATGCTTGTTGGAAAAGATCTAGTGCTTAGTACGAAAGCATAATAGTAAATATGGATTTTCATTGCATTGGAACACCATGGTGATTGGAATTCCATGACAAGGCATAGACTAGGCAATGAATTGTTTCTATTGTTTGTTTATGGCTTGTCATGGCATTTGAAGATGATGGTGGTGGAATGCAATGACAATCCATATTTTCAATTTTGCTTGGATACATTTTTTTCAACAATAGATATTTACTATTTAGCCATGGTGTTCGAAGCCATCAAAATCCATATTTACTATTATAAAGTGATAGATATTTTGCAAGCATGTGTAGCTTGTTCAAAAGAACTTGTTTTAGGCTTTTAGCCATAGAAGCAAGGCAGTGAACTATTTGCTAGATTTCTTTCTTAGACATTAATGAAAATTATGGTAGCATAGTGAAATGTTTCATAAAATGCCTCAAAGAAATCTGGCCTCGTGGTAATGGAATGCCATGACAATTGATATTACAGGTGCTGCAATATGGATTGTCATTATAACACGTGCTCATTAAAATATCAGTATAATTAATAAATTAGACAAAAACAATGAAACAAATATGATAACAGGAGGAAATTCATTTAAAACCAACTTAACAAAATTCATTATTACGAAAGTAGTATTTTAGTCAGTGTCTGAGATAATTTTTTTCCTTTAATGAATTTGAACAATATATGCTCTTTATATTTCAATGATTAACATATTCATGAATTGAATGCAATCATTAGACTGAGATAAGTAATATTAAAGCAATTCAAAAACCTTCACAACCATAAAACAAGAATGAGACTATAACACCCTATTTGTCTTGTGTGGAAAACCCTCTTGGGGTAGAAAAACCACTGAAAAATTGCCTCATTGGCTTAATCTCAAAAGTTGCTATTTACAATGCTTCGTTGGCTATATATCAACATTTTCAATCAATGTTTTAACGATACAGAGAGTATCACTTATGTTTCTTTTACAACATCTTTTGATCTCGCATCACTCAAGATTTAGATGTAGAAGTTTAAGTACAACATAATTGATTATTTTCACAAAGCACTGAATGTGCTATCCAAATAAATTTCAAATATGAATCAATGAAATTCCATTTCTAAATTGAGAATAATACTTCTTTTCTACTCACCATCGTTTCAAAAGAATACATATTAATCAAAAGATTACTGAACTGGAGTATCTTTTCAAACTGAAAAGTAACTTTCTTCTCTAAATGTCCCTTAAGAGGTAACAGTTACAAAACTGAAATATTTTTAACAAATTTTAATCAATGCTTCCTTGAAAAAATGTCTGTTGTCCTGACATAACAATATATCATAAAGATATTTGAAAGTATAACTTGTGTTGCCAAATGATAAAGAAAGTTGAACCATGACAGGAACAAGTAACACTTGACACAATGCAAACGAACAATTGTAATCATATGAATGGAGCTTAACAATAACTAACCACAATGCCAACATGGATTAAGTTACAAATCTAAGATAATAAAAACTTTACCCAAAAAAAATGAAAAGAACTTAGCTTTGAGTCGATACCCAACATTGTATGTAGGGTTGGAAGGCAATAACAAACTTTATACATTTTAACCCTATTGAAAACACAGTGGGTTGTACGTTGTATATCACGTAGTGTTTTCCAACTTGCCATTATATGTAGACAGTATGGTTGCAATGAAACTATTGTGTTTTTTACACATTGAGAGTTTCATGAAACTCACCAAAAAAATTTATTACAACTCCTCGGTGGACTAAAATGTGGGTTTCAAAATCGTAATATGATGGTAAATCAAAATGCATTGAATATTTGCAGGTTGGAAAACACAGTGTGGGATGTCAGTACATACTTTTATGAATTTCCCACTTGAAATAGGACATGTACATACATGAGTAACGATTATCCCTTTAAACAAAATCCAAGCACATACCATAGGAAGAGGACTTCGCTGAAAAACGTCCCCTTTGTAACATCTGAATTGCTGCAAACTCATGCGCTGGGAAATACAAATGCCATAGGAGGAAATGGTATGGGCTTGGGTATTTTGAAAGGGATAATCGTTACTCTCATTACTCATGTATGTACATGTCCTATTTCAAGTGGGAGATTCATAAAATCATGTACTGATATCCCACATTGTTTTTTCCAACATGCAAATATTCAGTGCAATTTGACATCCCACACTGTGTTTTCCAACCTACTAAGGGATAGAGTTTTGAATGTATTGAATAATTTCAAATGATAAAGGGACAAACATGTGGTAATGATGTTTTTGTGTTTATGGATGAGTTTCAAAAGTATATCACAGTCTAGAAAGGAATACATTTCAAGAGTTAGTGGGTTGCAGTTTTTTGTAACACCTTGTGTTTTCCAATGTGTAGTCTTACAAACATTTTTCATCTAACTAAGAGCTTTTCTTCTCATAAATGTTTTGCGATGTTTATTTTTGTTGTGAAGTAGTCAATGAATTAGTAGTTGGAAGTAAATATTAGTTTTTTTCTAGATGCTCGCAATGCTATTTGTTACTAACTTTTTTTCCCTTATTTTTTGACGCACAACCAAAAATGTTGAACTAAAGAATTCACATTGGGCAGTTTCCCCGCGACAATGAGGAAAACAATGGAAGTCCCTTCAGTACGGAGAGGCTGCATCATGCCTTCAAATTCAATTGTCATATGGTGGAGGATGCCATTTGCAAGATCGACAGATTTCTTGAGCCCGCCGAACCTGTACTCCCATATTCTGAGGCTGATGTGGCATGCAGATTTCTGTCAAACTGCATGGACCTGCTGACAAACCATATTCAAGTTCAAATTTTATGTGCAAAGTATGTTTGGAGTCATGTGGTCAATCACGTTCAGCTTCAAGAAGTATTGGAAAGATATGATGTTGATCAGGGTGTCTACCTCATTGGTGGCATCTTCCCACATTCATTGCCTCAATCAACCTCAGATATGAGGTTTCTACAACAAACATTTAGCAGCGCCATACAACATTAGGGTGATCATTTTTTCGACCAAGAAATGTGATTGCATGGTCATGTTGTTGAGCCACACATAGAAGAGGACATACGAGAGATGTATCTTACCCTACGCGCACTGCTTGACCACCCCACACCAGTTCCGTAAAATGATGAAAGGTTTATTTAGTGGCTTAGCCTAGGATGCCCCTGCCATTCCAATGAGGGCATAAAAGTAAAGACAAAAAATGTAAAGAGTCAATCTGATTAGGATGTTTCCATTTCCGTAAAATGATGAAAGGGTTATTTAGTGGCTTAGCGTAGGATGCCCCTGCCATTCCAATGAGGGCACAAAAGTAAAGACAAAAAATGTAAAGAGTCAATCTGATTAGGATGTTGAAAGACTTGTTAAATGAGAAATGGAAACTAAAACTTTGAATTTGATTTTCCATTAGTCTTTTGAAACACTACAGTTGAATGAATGAGAATTTGTATTGTTGTTTATTAGTGTTTATTAGTGTATTTTTTATCACTCTTTATTACTCTTTATTATTGTTTAATTCGTGACTACTGTTTTGTAACACTACAGATTGTAAAACATACGATGTTGTAAAAACAACAACCCACTCATAGTTGTAAAACACAAGGTGTTGTAAAGTATTTTGTATTACTCTTGATTAGTGTTTATTGGAAGTATTTTGTATTACTCTAATTACTTTATTACTATATTTCAGTATGGACATTTCAAGGTGAAGAACATCAGACATATGCAATGCAATATCACAGGTTCAATTAATAAGGTATGAATGAGCAAGAACTTTTTAGTAGATAAAGGTCATGAACGTTCAACCAATAGTAGGACAATCACCACAACATTTAAATAAACCTATGCTCAACACTCTCTTTTCCATTATCAATCTTATTCCCAATTTCATCCATGAAGAATTTCCTCAACGTGTAGATCCTATTGTTAGCCATAACTTGAGCAGGTGTTGAGGATAGCTTTCAGTTTTTTATTACCCAAGCAACAATTGACAAAATTGGGCCTTACCATATAACATGTGGTGAAAATATTTTTCAAGTTGTTGTGGAAAAGAGTTCTTCACACTATAATGTGCAGTTTTCAATTAACCTTTTTTGCATGAATTCCATTTCTTTGATCGGCTATTTCGAGTTTGATGACCTTGATCAAGAATGAGGAGGATAGGGCTCTGTGAAAGTAGGTTTCCAATATGCTTAGCCTCTTCACGAAGGCTCAGATTTGTCTCACAAGTTAGGTATACAAAAAGATTGTAGCCAATAACAAGCACACTTTTTCTTCTATGCCACTCACAAAGCATCACCAAATGCCTCAATTTTTTTCAATTTTTTCTTTGTATGCATTAGAAAACCTTTAGAGTTAATCCCCTTCTGCATTTCCATTTCCCCCTTGCAAATACTGCACATGCTTTTTTTTCATTGCATATGAATTTAGAGAGAGATGATGCTATAAGTGGTGTTGAACAAATGAAGGAAGGAAAGCATTGTTCAAGTTACCAATTCCATGGAACAAATACAAATGGAAATGGATGAAAAGGAAAAGGAAATATCATAGCTAAGTGCAAACAAAGAGAATTAGTTGGGTGGAGGCATGCAAGTCTTATCCGAAGAGGAAGACAAGCTCCCTTACGAGGTTGCAAAAAGAAACATTTGCATACTCTAATCATAAACACACTGCAAAAACAATAGCTAGAAATGCTCAAAGTGGAGCAGAACAAGCGAACACTAAAATTAACTACTTAGAAAAGGAATTAAAACACAAGAAGTTGTCATGGTGAAAAGAAGAGGAGCTTAATGCTGTTCAGAGAGAGTTGCAATCTAAAAGACATGAATTTCATAAAACAAAGACAACAATGGAAGGTGTTCTTGCACAACTGATAGGTCAAAAGTGAAAGGTCTTGTTGCACAACTGATAAAAGTTTAAGATGCCACACCAATAGCTGCATTCAAGGTTGGTGGATGAGGGAAATTGTATAATGTGGTAGTGGATACAGAACAAACAGGAAAGCTCCCACTTGAAATAGGATATCTACATATTGGAGAAGTGACTGACAAGCCATTGTGTTTTCCATCTTGCAACTACTTCTCAGAACCTAGTGTGTTTCCCATCATGCAACTAATTTGTGCATTTTCTGTTTGAAACATATGAACAAATATTCGAATGGAGTGTTTTGCTGAAAGTATGGGTTTCTAAACAATAGGAAGGCGAAGTTGAAAACAGTGTTTTGTTACAGTTTGCATAAAGAAACCGCTCATTATCTCAACCCGGTGTGTTTCCCATCCTACAACTACTTCTCAAAACCTAGTGTGTTTCCCATCGTGCACCTAATATGCACATTTTGTGTTCGAAACATATGAACATATATTCAAATGGAGTGTTTTGTTGAAAGTAAGGGTTTTTTAAAAAATACGAAGGTGAAGTTGAAAACATTGTTTTGTTACAGTCTGCATAAAATAAAGCGCTCATTGAAGAAGACACAAGAAGCGAGTCAGAAGCCACTATGTTTCCCATCCTGCAACTACTTCTCAGAACCTAGTGTGTTTCCCATCGTGCACCTAATATGCGCATTTTGTGTTCGAAACATAAAGAACAAATATTCAAATGGAGTGTTTTGTTGAAAGTAATGGTTTTTTAATAAATATGAAGGTGAAGTTGAAAACATTGTTTTGTTACAATCTGCATAAAAGATAGCACCTATTCAACAAGACACGAGAAGTGAGTCACAAGCCACTGTGTTTTCCCATCCTGAAACAACTTCTTAGAACCCAGTGTGTTTTCCATCGTGCAACTAATATGTGCATTTTCTGTTTGAAACATATGAACATATATTCGAATGGAGTGTTTTGCTGAAAGTAAGGGTTTTTTAAAAATAGGAAGGCGAAGTTGAAAGTAGTGTTTTGTTATAGTTTGCATAAAAGAAAGCACTCATTGAAGAAGACACGAGAAGCGAGTCAGAAGTCACTGTGTTTCCCGTCCTGCAACTACTTCTCAGAATCCAGTGTGTTTCCCATCGTGCACTTAATATGCACATTTTGTGTTTGAAACATAAAGAGAAAATATTCAAATGGAGTGTTTTGCTGAAAGTAATAGTTTTTTAATAAACATGAAGGTGAAGTTGAAAACATTGTTTTGTTACAATCTGCATAAAAGATAACACCCATTCAACAAGACACGAGAAGTGAGTCACAAGCCACTGTGTTTTCCCATCTTGTAACAACTTCTCAAAACTTGGTTTGTTTTCAATCATGCAACTAATATGTGAATTTTCTATTCAAAACATATGAACAAATATTCAAATGGAGTGTTTTGCTGAAAGTAAGGGTTTTTTAAAAATAGGAAGGAGAATTTGAAACCAGTGTTTTGTTACAGTTTACATAAAAGAAATCGCTCATTGAACAAGACACGAGAAGTGATTCTCAACCCACTATGTTTCCCATCCTGCAACTACTTCTCAGAACCCAGTGTGTTTCCCATCGTGCACCTAATATGCGCATTTTGTGTTCGAAACATAAAGAACAAATATTCAAATGGAGTGTTTTGCTAAAAGTAATGGTTTTTTAATAAATATGAAGGTGAAGTTGAAAACATTGTTTCGTTACAGTCTGCATAAAAGAAACCACCCATTCAACAAGACATGAGAAGTGAGTCACAAGCCATTGTGTTTTCCCATCCTGCAACTACTTGTCATAACCCAGTGTGTTTTCCATCGTGCAACTAATATGTGCATTTTCTGTTCGAAACATATGAACATATATTCAAATGGAGTGTTTTGCTAAAAGTAAGGGTTTTTTAAAAATAGGAAGGCAAAGTTGAACAGTTTTTTGTTACAGTTTGCATAAAGAGAAACCACTCATTGAACAAGACACGAGAAGTGATTCTCAACCCACTTGTTTCCCATCATGCAACTACTTGTCACAACCTAGTGTGTTTCCCATCGTGCACCTAATATGCGCATTTTGTGTTTGAAACATAAAGAACATATATTCAAATGGAGTGTTTTGCTGAAAGTAATGGTTTTTTAATAAATATGAAGGTGAAGCTGAAAACATTGTTTTGTTACAGTCTGCATAAAAGAAAGCACCCATTCAACAAGACACGAGAAGTTAGTCACAAGCCACTATGTTTTCCCATCCTGCAACTACTTCTTAGAACCCAATGTGTTTTCCATTGTGCAACTATTATGTGCATTTCCTGTTCAAAACATGTGAACAAATATTCGAATGGAGTGTTTTTTTAAAAGTAAGGGTTTTTAAAAAAATACGAAGCTCAACTTCAATACATTGTTTTGTTACAGTCTGCATAATAGAAAGTGCTAGTTGCATGTGCGTACATGGATTTGTAAGTTTGACATAAATACTAAGACTTGAGATGGCATTTCCTACCATTATTTGATGGCATTTGACATTGTTTAGAATGAAATTTTACATGAAATCTGCAAGAACATTGTCTTACATTTTTTTTAAATTAAGAGGAGTAAATGCTTTTGGCCTGAAGCTATGAACCGATGATGTCACAAACGGGGGAACTCATCCCCTAAACCACAAAGGGATTGGAAACAATATAACTTAACAATCACACAATGCCACTATTGGCAGAAGACCATAGTCTTCAAACATACCAAAGTACTATAATTCCACAGAATAATTGATCAATAATTACATGATCAAAGATAAGGTAAATCCACACCATAATTGTTCAATAATTACATGATCAAAGATAATGTAATTCCATAGCATAATTGTTCAATAATTACATGATCAAAGATAATGTAATTCCATAGCATAATTGTTCAATAATTACATGATCAAAGACCGAATGGAAAATGAATATTGTCAGCCTATGTCATCCTCTCCTACAATGCCTTTTTATGTGCAATTGAGGAGACAGTCAGCTAAAATCTTAGAGGCGATTCCACTTGCAGGAGGGTTTGGGGAAGCCTCTACTTCGACCATTGCACTTTCAACACCTTCAGCCTTTAAGAAACCCATGAATATAAATGACTACGTTCAACAATTAACATATGGATATAACGAAAAGGAAACATTAGATCTAAGCACAAAGAAAGAGAATCAGTAGGGGGAGATATGAAAGTCTTATCTAAAAACACAAAAAAAATTCATAACACATTTATATGAGCCTCTAGAAGAGAAATACAATTCAAAATCAGACAGACCAAGAAACGTTGCTAATAATCGAGGCTTGATTTTTTCGCTTCTTTCATAGAAGTTAAGGAAATTGAGAAATTGAGCAGGCTAGTGTCAAGAATCAATAAAATCAGGCCTTGATCTCATTAATGGCGTTTCTTCACACCCACCACTTGTTCATCCTTGCCCTACAACGTGAAGAATGTTAACATCACATCAAATTCAAACACATGCAACGAATTCATTCAAATTATGAAAATACATGTTCAAAAGTAGATTTCAAAATTACCCTTTCTTCCACTTTATTCCTCTGAAAGAACCAGGGACAGTGTGTTTTCCAATACACTGTCAAAATCAGTGTATTAGTAACAGAAATCACAAAAACACTCTAAAATCAGAGCAAAAAGGGAGTGGAACAACTCATATTACAGCCAACCACAAATGCATACTTTAAAAGGGAAAGTGCACGATCTCCTCTGCAACCACCCTTTCTTCTTACTGCCTTGTCGAGGCACATTTTCCTGTCCCAAATGGACACTAACTTGATCGTGCAACAAATTCAAAACTACCAGGGAAAGTGCACGATCAAATTCAAATGCATGCAACAAATTCATTCAAATTATGAAAATACACGTTGAAAAGTAGATTTCAAAATTACCCTTTCTTCCACTTTATTCATCTGAAAGAATCAGGGATAGCGTGTTTTCCAATACACTGTCAAAATCAACATATTCGTAACATAAATGAAATTTTCTAAATAAAATCACAAAGACACTCTAAAATCAGAGCAAAAAGTGAGTGGAATGACACATATTACAGCCAACTACAAATGCATACTGTAAAAGGGAAAGTGCACGATCTCCTCCACAACCACCCTTTCTTCTTGTTGCCCTGTTGAGGCTCATTTTCTTGTCCCAAATGGACATTAACGTGATCGTGCAATGAATTCAAAATTACTAGGGAAAGTGCACGATCAAATTCAAATGCATGCAACAAATTCATTCAAATTATGAAAATACACGTTGAAAAGCAGATTTCAAAATTACCCTTTCTTCCACTTTATTCATCTAAAAGAACTAGGGACAATGTGTTTTCCAATAAACTGTTAAAATCAACATATTCGTAACATAAATGAATTTTTCTAAATGAAATCACAAATACACTCTAAAATCATAGCAAAAAGCGAGTGGAACGACACATATTACAACCAACCACAAATGCATACTTTAAAAGGGAAAGTGCACGATCTCCTCCGCAACCACCCTTTCTTCTTGTTGCCCTGTCGAGGCACATTTTACACTAACTTGCTTGCACCCACCACTTCATTCTCCATCCTTTCCATCTAATGCCAGGAATGTAAACATCACATCAAATTCAAATACGTGCAACCAATTCATTCAAAATATCAAAATACACATTAAAAAGCAGATTTTCAATATTACCCTTTCTCCCACTTTCTTTGACTTTCCCCTTCGAACTATGCATCAGTGCTTGCCTATAATATGTAAAAAAGTTGCAAGTGTTATAGGACAGTTAAAGTTCCAAAATTTATTGCACCGTCTCCTGTAAGCAAGAATATAGTTTTTGAATCATAAGAAACAAAATTTTAAGGTGGACTTCCTTACATTCTTGCTGGGTAGGAAACAAAAACTTTTGACAAGCAAATAACTGATAGGTGATAGTGTGTTTTCCAACACTGCAAATAATGTGAGCATTTTTTTTTTCTTGCAATCAAATGAAGAGAGTGAAATGCCATTTTTACTATTACAAATAACATTTAATACGACTATTCATTTGAAAGTATCCATGATGAGAAAAATAGTCAACCTCAAATGATTTAAATTTCAACCTTTCTCTTTCATTTATAAGCAAGCTACCATAAACAATAAGACTTCAGGTGGCATTGCCTTCCAGTATATTTTATATTAACATAAATAGAATACACATTATAAACACACAACCAAATGATTATTGTGACAGTCTGCATAGCAGAAAGTGGTCATTGAACAAAAATTGAGAAGTGAGTCACAACCCTCTGTGTTTTCCATCTTGCAACTGTTATGTGCATTTTGTGTTCCAAACATATGAACAAATATTGAAATGCAATGTTCTTTGAAAGTAAGGGTTGTCATAAAATATGAAGGTGACCTTCAAAACATTGTTTTGTTACAGTTTGCATAACAGAAAGTGCTCATTGAGCAAGAATTCAGAAGTGAGTCACAACCCTGTGTGTTTTCCATCCTGCAACTCTTATGTGCATTTTCTGTTCCAAACGTATGACAATATTGAAATGGAATGTTTGTTGAAAGTAAGGGTTGCTGAAAACATTCAAACTGTCAATATAATTGTTGGTGGGGGATACATAGAAGTATCCAAAATCAACTGAGGTGTCACCAACCAATTGGGTTCTCATAGTGTAAGTAACCAAAGTGTTTTCATTACATTCATACTGTCTATGTGTAATTTCAAGTTCCAAAACATTAGGTATTATGAACCCTGCAACCCAAATACTATTTTCAAACCCTTTACAAGTAACAACCCAATTGGTTACTCACCCCTCAGGTGAATTTGGATAGTCTTATATATCCCCGACCTACAACTCCTTGCAAAATGAGAAAACCCAGAACACAGAGTGTTTTCCAAGAACAATACTCATTACAATCTAAAATGCATGTCTTAATCACATCAACGCCCTTCCCTCCCGTAGTGAATGGATAGCTTCTCGTACAAGGAAAAAAATGTCAGCGCAATTTGATGCAAGAGGACACCTCCTCGCTTTCCTGGCCATGATGTTTCCTCCCGTCTGCCAATTTCATCACTTTTATCATTCGCCTTGGTGGGCCCCGCACAATCCCATCTCCTCATGTTATGTACATAGGTGTGTTTTTTCAAGAGATTAGTTGTGTCCATATAGGGTTTTACAACATTGTGTGGGTTGAAGGTTTCATAAATCATGCTCTCACATCCCACTATGTTTTCCAACCTGCAATCATAGAGAGTCTTAATCGTTGTTGGAAAACACTGGGTTCTAAAAAAGGGTGCCTTTCATTGCATTCCTATGGTCTAAATAACAAAAAAAAATCGAGATGAATATTGATACTGCTGTGTAAAATTCTAGGTTGCAAAACACTGGTTTTTTGAAATCTGCAACCCACACAATGTTTTAAAATCCTTTACTGTAAGTGACAACCCAATCAGTTACAAACCCCTCACCTCAATTCCATTGGTTTTTCACCAACTTCTCTCCAACCTTTCGCTTTCAACCTATAGAATGAGAAAACCCACAACACAGTGTGTTTTCCAATAACAATACTTCTTACATATTAACCGTGACGTTTCCTTCTGTTGCTGGTTCCGTCACTTCTATCATCCATCTGGCAGCCCCCGCACTACGCTATTTCTTCATGTTATGTATGTTACGATGTATGTCGTTATGTATGTTTTCATGTGTTTTTGTGTGTACATAGGTGCTTTTTCTCTAGGAGTTGGAGAAACCTAACTCCTAGACAAAAAACACCTATGTATGTAACATGATATCATAACCCCCATACCCCATGCCACGTGGTGGACAAAAAGCAATGAGGAAAAGACTTGATGGACAACTAGCCGCATGCCGGCAGGTGGCGCTGTCGGAAAAGGACACGCAGCTGGGCGGGAAAGTCAATAAGCTAGAGAAAAACACACCTAACATCGTCATTTTCCACATTTGCATTTTCCAGTTTCATGGGTGGGGAGGGACGAGGCGCGGGTGAGGAAAATGGAGTTGCAGGTTGCCGAACCAGAGTAATAGGATTTTCATAGGTTAAAGAAAAAGGGTTTTCATTGATGACAAAATAAAATGTTTTGTTTGTGTGTAGGATTTTCATATGAAATGCATAGCTGTTTCTGTTTATGTAGAATAAAAAAATTGAACTGGAAATTCTTTGCATTTTCCATAGTAAGCATCTAATCTATAAAAATATCATAACTTCTTAATGCAGAATAAATGAATAAATTTTGGAAGTTTAACTGACCCGTACACTTGCAATTCAAGCTATGACAACTAGAATCACCTATATTTAGTGTAGAAGCTTCACATCTCCTAAAATGTCCTTCTTAATCCACCTTCCCTTATTTTCTTTAATTTTGTTTCCTTGAATATATCAACCATCTAGAAGGGAGACGAGTGTTAGCGATAGATTAAATTGGCAAATTAAAAACATTTGGTGCTATAAAGAAAATTTTTTATTCCAAATTTCACCAATATACAATTTATATGTTGTGGTGAGTGCAAAATGCTAGCTTGCACATAAAATAAACAAACATATTAAACTATAGATTGGGAATTTAATTCCCAATTTAACCTATCGCTAACACTAGTAGTATATATCAACAATTATATCTGCCATTCTGCCATTCTACAGGAACTATGAAGCACTGAACGTTCATTTGGATATATAAAATTCTCATCTCTCCTAACATATGAAAGATGCCATAACTTACAATAATCAATAAGCACATAGAAGACAAAACAAGAAGGATACCACACACCACTATCAGACTTTTTTTATTATATCCCGTGTCTCTCAATGAACATCTAAATGACATCGATATCATAACCATTGTTCAATGATATTCTAAACTGAACTGTTAGTTGTACAGATGATAGAAAAAATATAGATCATTGCAAGAACAAAGGTTAACAAGTCAACAAAATCCTTGCTGATCACCTTGATTGACCAAAAAATAGCAACTAATCTATCGACAAAACACACCTATGTACATACACAAATGAATAAAACCGTACATAAAAACACACATAGAAACATAGATAACATGAAAAGAAGGAATAATAGGATGTCAGTGCAGAAAAGAGAATCAGTTCGATGGAGACATGACAGTCCTATGTGAAAAGGTAGAAATTTTTTGTAAACAACTTATTAAAAACAAAACATCTGCATTCTCTAATCAGAAAGACACTCTCAAAGTCGAGAATAGTATTTGGGTTGCAGGTTTCATAACACATACTGTTTTCCAACATGCAAGTATATATAGACAACATTATTCTAATGAAAACCTTAAAGTTTGTAGACAGTAACAATGTACTAAAGTTCATTCACCTTCACAATTTATAACAACTCTTACAAAAAAAAATTGAAATTCAATTTCATCATATCATTTAAAAAATAAATGCACAATATAATTTGCAGGTTGGAAAACACAATGTGGTTTGCATTTATTTCATTATATACATTCAAAGTTATGTGGTTGAGAGCACGGGAAAGAATGTCTTGAAAATATTTTGTTAATTAGGTAGTAGGAATGCAATGAAAGACAACGTTTTATAAACACTCACTGTTTTCCAACAACCATTAAAAAACTCTGAATGATTTCACGTTGGAAAACACTGTGGGAGGTGAGTGCATGATTTATGAAACCTCCAACCCACACAATGTTGTAAAATCCTCTACAGACACAATTAATCTCCCGACAAAATGCACCTATGTACATACAAAAATGCATAACAACATACATAACAACATACATGATAACATACATAACGTGAAGAGTAGACATAGTGTGGGACCCGCCAAATAGATGATAGAAGTGATAGAACCGACAGATAGAAAGAAACGTCACATCAGGAAAAGCAAGGAGGTGTCCCATCGCATTGAATTACGTTGGAATTTTTTTACCTAGTGCGAGAAGCTATCCGTTCAGTGTGGGATGGAAGGGCATTGATGTGATTAAGACATGCATTTTAGATTGTAACAAGTATTGTTCTTGGAAAACACTATGTGTTATGGGTTTTCTCATTCTCCAGGTTGAAAGCAAATTGTTGGAGAGCAAGGGGGCATTGCAAGCAGAGGAGATGACCAAGTGAGTTGAGGTGAGGGGTTTCTAACCAACTGTATGTACATAGGTGTGTTACGTCTAGAGGGTTTTACAACACTGTGTGGGTTGCACATTTCTTAAAACTCAATTTTTTCCAATCCCTTTGTATTCTTACTATCTAATTCACACAAGGCTTTCAAGACAATCACAAAACATACCAAATTGAGGCGAGGGGTGAGTAACCAATTGGCTTGTTACTTGTAAAGGGTTTTAAAACATTATGTGGGTTGCATATTTCAAAAAACCAGTGTTTTGCAACCTGGAATTTTACAGAACAATATGAATGCAATTTAGATAGTGCAAACAATTGGAGTATGAGTTGTCATTTTCAAAGATTTTTTTTTGGCACAGGAATTCGAGGCAGAAGGACATGTGCATTTTTTCAGTTTGGAGAAAGAAAGGGGAAAACACTTTGTGTTTCATGTCGGAACATTGAAAGTTGATGGTTGGAGTGCACATGTAGGAGTTGGAGGAAAAAACCAATGTTTTGAAACCTATAATTTAACAAAATAGTATGAATATAATTTAGACAGTACAAATGTAATGAAAGGAACCTTATAACAAGACTTACATAGAATAAAAATCACATTTCTATATCTTAATATGATCCAAATATACATGCACAGTATGATTCCAGGTTGGAAAACACAGTGGGAGGTGAGGTGACAACATGATTTATAAAACCTCCAACACACAAAATGATGTAAAACCCTCTACACACTGAAGCCAAATACCTTACTGGTTGTCTAGAAAATGGTGCCTATCACCACACTCCTATAGTCTAAATAGCACAAAGCTTTTCAATACATACATACTATTTTGGAAAATTCTAGGATGCAAAACACTGTGTTTTATAAAACCTGCAACCCACCTAATGTTTCAAAACCATTTTGACACCAACATTTGAGATACGTTTAGGCACATTTTTTCTATTACTTCATGCAAAAACCTGCAACTCCATTTCCATTTTCCTCGGCCACACGTCCCTCCCCAGCTTGCAACTCCATTTTTCTCACCCGTGCCTCCTTCCTCCCCACCCACCAAAATGGACAATGCAAATGTGGAAAATGGCAATGTTAGGCGCATTTTGTCTAGCTTTTTGACTTTCCTGCCCAAGTGATGAATGTCATTTTGTCAAGAATTTTCCTCAATGCTTTTTGTCCACTGCATCAAATGGGGTATGGGGGTACGATATCATGTTACATACATAGGTTCTTTTTGTCTTGGAGTTAGCTTCTCCTGTGTTGGAAAACACACTGTCTCCTATCAGTTGTTCCCTCTCATAGTGGTATATTATATGAATAAGCCTTGAATACTAGTATATTACTCTGTAAGGGGAGAAAGCTAACTCCTAGACAAAAATCTTATAGAATAATATACTAGTATTAAAGGCCGATTGATATAATATACCACTATTACAGGGAACAATTGATTGGAGACAATGTGTTTTCCAACACTGCAAACAATGTGGGTGTTTTATTTAAACACAACAATGGAAGGTGTGATTTTGAAGACATTCATACCATTTCGTAACATTCAATGTTGCAAAACTGAACGTGTAGCAACCAGCGAGACAACACTTTACATTTAAACAAGGAGATTCAAATAACCGAAACCCAACATTGTGTTTTCCAAATTGCAATTATTTTGTACACATTTTCTTTTCAATCATGCAACATTTAAACATAACAATGGAAGGTGTGATTTTGAAGACATTCATACTATTTTGTAACATTCCATGTTGCAAAACCGCACGTGTTAAGAAGCAAGAAACCCACTATCAGACAACCCTTTACATTTAAACTGAGAGGAGACAGTGTGTTTTCCAACACTGCAAATAATGCGAGCATTTTATTTGTTCATGAAGAAAGTTAAACAACCCATTTTGTTTGCGTGTACGGTTTTGGGAAAATAAAAGATTTTGTTCGCATGTATGGTTTTGGGCTTGGCTTTGGGTTTGTAATGATTTGGGTTGTTAGTTGTAAAGGGGTTTAAAATGTAATGAGGGTTTTTGTTTGTAAATTGTTTTCAAACTTTAAGTGGGTTTAGGGTTTTGTAAAACCTAGTGTTTTGCATCTTAGAATTTTAGAAAACAAAATAAAAGATTTTGTTTGTGTGTACGATTTTGGGCTTGGGTTTCCATTCCAAATTGTCATTTTCAAAACCCACCGGCTCATAATGTTGTTTCAAATCTACAACCCACATAATGTTTTTTCAATACCCATCTTCCAAAAACAAAAACCCCTTTATTTATTCACAGTCAAAATTCAAAACCCTAAAGTAAAAAAAAATTCTCAAACAACCATGCTGAAAACCCTACACGCAAACAAAACATTTCATTTTCATTCACAAAAAAACCATTTAAAAGCAAACCCATCAAACCCTACACGCAAACAAAACATTTCATTTTCATTTCACATAAAACCCATTTAACAACAAACCCATCAAACCCTACACTCGTGCTTCATGATCCCTACAAAATGCAAAATGGCAAATAAAATTCCAGATACATACATGGTTTGGCCGCCTGCAACTCCATTTTCTTTTTCCTCCACCGCGCATCCCTCCCCAGCCTGCAACTCCGTTTTATTTTCCTCGACTGTGTGTCACTCCCCAGCCTACAACTCCATTACCATTTTCTTCGGTCGTACGTCCCTCCCCAACCTACAACTCCATTTTCCTCGGCCTCTGTTTTCATTGCCCACGTCTCCTTCCTCCCCACGCAAGAAACTGGAAAATGCAAATGGGGTAAATGGCGTTGTTATTCCTGTTTTACTGCCTTTTTCTCTACCATCTTGACTTTCCCACCCACCACACGTCCTTTTCCGGCAACGACACCTAATGACACGAGGTTGGCTGTCCGTTAAGACTTTTATTGTGCTTTGTGTCCACCGCCGCTCGCATGGTCATGTTGGGCCATATAACATATATTATATATGTTATATACATAGGTGAATTTTTATCTAGGAGTTAGCTTTCTCCATTAAAAAAATGATGTCAAATAGAGTAAAATATAGACATACTTTTTAAAAGATAGGTATGTTAGTACATATATTAAATAAATCTATCTAGAAGTCATAAAGAAATATCAATGCTATTTTATGTTAAGATTATTTGGAGTTCTCCATATTTTAAATAATTACCATGCTTTATGTAAAAGATTTGAGAGGTTTTTATTTAATTTAAATCACAAATTGAATAAAAAAATTAGTCATTTTTAAGATACCAGTATAAATATCTTAAATATATTTATTGTTTATTTTTTTAAATGATGTAAGATGTCTATTCTATTTAAATCACAAATCAATAAAAAATATACTTCTCCTTTTTAAAAGATAGGTATGTTAGTACATATATATTAAATAAATCTATCTAGAATTCATCAAGAGATATCAATAATATTTTATGTTATTTTATAAAAATAAAATGAAAGAAATTACTAAAATAAACATAGATTATAGATATCTTAAATAAATCTAATTAGAAGTCATCAAAGATATCAAAGCTATTTTATGTTATTTTATAAAAATAAAGTGAAAGAGATTACTAAAACAAAGAAAGATTATAGATATCTTGAATAAATCTATCTAGAAGTCATCAAGAGATATCAATGTTATATTATGTTATTTTATAAAAATAAAATGAAAGAGATTACTAAAATAAACATAGACTATAGATATCTTAAATAAATCTAACTAAAAGTCATCAAAAGATGACATTGATATTTTATAAAAATAAAGTGAAAGAGATTATTAAAACAAACAAAGATTATAGATATCTTAAATAAATCTATCTAGTAGTCATCGAGAAATATCATTATTATTTTATAAAAACAAAGTCAATGAGATTAAAATAAATGAAGATTACTAAAAAAATAAAGAAAGTGATGGTTATGATTACAATGAGAATAGTGAAAATTTAATCAATATTCATCAAATTTTTATCAAAGATTACAAAAGTAAGTCAAAACTTGTCTAAATATTTATGATATATGAAATTATAGACTATTCTCAAATACTTAGAAACTGCTTCATTATTTTATTTAACTTTATAACTATTAAAACTAGCACTTGCACCGAAAGGAGGTGCAATGGTTACACTGATTGTATTTTATATAAAATATGTTTGAAAGGAGGCCTATAATTGAATTTATAAGTAGTGATTAAAATTTTATACATTTTTTTGGAATAGAATTGGTTCATATATTGATGCATCTTTTGTATGGAGATATTCCAAAAACAAAGTAATTAAACTTACAATTGATGTTGACCATTAACACTTATTACATGTAGTTGATGTTGACCAAAAAGAACATTGCATCTCACATCTAGTGCCTTATTTATAGCCATCGAAAATTCTATTGGACTAAGATTTTGCAATTCTTTTGGTGGGAACAAAGTTGGTTCTACAATAACAAGTAATATAGAGTTAGAGTAAAGATATTTTAGATTTTTTTTGGTAGGAATAGAATTGGTTCTGAAACAATAAGTAATATAGAGTTAGATTAGAGAAGGAAGTGTGACACATACATGTAGTTGATGTTGATGATGAACCAACCTTGCACCTTGCACCTTGCATCTTTCGCCTTATCTATTGCTATTGCAACTTGTATTGGAGTAAAATCTTGGAAATGTTGTTTAGAAAATATGTTTTATTTTGCTTAGTGTAGTAGAAAGATATATAGCATGAACAACAAAAAGAGATGCAAGACATATATCATAGGGAAAAATATTGTGTAAGACATATAGTATAAACTATGTAGTGTAAAATTAAATTGAAATTTAATGTGAAAGAGATTGGATTGAAAAGTGTATACCTCATTTTTTCACAGTGAGAGTAATTGTATGTGATCCTCTAGTTTTTCCTGATAATTGTGTATGGATTGTTTTGCATTCTGGAGTACCACTCAAAAGAGAATGGTGGCTGAATACAAAGTCCATTTAATGATTTTACTCTTGAGATAGTTCTAAATGTTAGTGCTTGTGTTTCTATTTTACCAATATCAATTGTTTCTCTTTGTAGGGTCAAGCCTTGGGATTTATGTATAGTAATTTCCCATGCCATGGATAATGGTATCTTCCTATGATTACCTAGTGATATAGGTATTATAGGTATAGCCTTTAGATCATTTTGGTTCCATGGTGGCCCACTGTAGTTATTGATTCTTACTACAACATATATTTGGTAGCTTAACCATAAACGATGACGTGTATGTTGATGCATTTTGAGTCTCTTGATCATTAGAGTCAGGTTCGTTGTTTGGGACCACTATTTCTTTACCAATTTCAATGGTGTGAAGCATGCTTGAAATGTTTGTACTTGTTCCAAGGAGTTGTTCTATGTAGGATGCATTTATTTCAATGTCGCTAATATTTTCTACCACTTCTACTTCTATTGCAATGCATCTCTAATATGACTTCTACTTACATAATATACGTAATAGTTTCCTCATGTATGTGATCTTTGAACTATCAAGACATCTTGGTCTCCAATTCTATGTGGAAGTACTTTTGCAATGTTTTTTATATCATGTTGGAAGCTAATCGTGTGGCCATTGTATTTATATCGCCCCCCACGATTGTGGGTTGCATGTAATATTGGGTTTACTCTTGCTATGAGCATATCTTCTACTTGAGTGAGATTTTGCAACATAGAAGGTTGTTCTCCTGGGTCCATATTACTAGATGAAATCGATGAACGCCTTTCTCATTGAAACATCGTTTACAAATACAATTAATATTTGATGAATGAACAAGCATGCCAAGGTATAGTTCCTTACATATAGTGCATGTCTGTAAGTTTGATAGCACACATCTATTTTGATTCAATATTTTTTTATGCGGTCATGAACTTACTATTGTTGTTCAAAGATGTTGTAGTTTCTAATTCATTTGGTATTTGTTTCTCTATGTTTTGTAGATGACTGCGAGCACGACGAGAATAGTAATCTCGACTTCTTTTACGACTTTCTATTCTTTGAAGTTCTATTTGACGGGGTTCAGTTTGACTTTTTTTGTTGCTAGTGTCCATCATCTGTAATTCAAAATAGTATGCATGATTACTAATAGTGTTGAGAAAAATACATGGACTAATACAAAACATTTGTATTTCTTTGTACATCTACATATGAAATGAGAGAAATGGAATGCAACTACAATTGTATCTAGTGAAGAAACATAGCTAAGATGAATAAAATGTAAATGAAACATGCAATATTGAAAGAATTAAATTTTGATATTACATGACATAGATAGATATAGTCTGTAGGTCCACCTACAATCGCTCTAGTTTTATTATCTATAGAAATGATGCCATAATCTACTATCTGAAGCATGGAATTAGGATATTAGAGTGTAGTTCCTAGATCTTTATAAAAGAGTGGGGCCTTTCAAAACCCCTATTTCTAATTTATAACTCCTTAACAACATTTGTCCACAATTAAAAATAATATTTTATGAAAATCTAACATCTTTAATAAAAATACTATTAATTTGATTAAATTTTAATTACAAAGTGATAATATATATGCCCAAGGTATGGTCATATTTTCTTAAAAGTTTATGATTTAGGTTTAGTGAGCAAAATATAAACTATGAATATCATGGTTGCAAAGAAATCAATTTGGAGGTGGTCACTCAAAAAATTCACTTTAATGCTTATCTCTGTTGCAAAGTTTTGTGACAACAGATTCAACTTTTACTTTTTATATTGAAATTGCGATAATCTTGACGTAGAAAATGGGGCTTCAAAGTGAGCCCATCTACAAGCGATTGCCCAACTCAAGCACAACGAAATATACTCACAGTTTGTCAAACACTTAAAATTACATAATGATTTTAATTATTTTTTATTACTATTTTTATTATTCTATATTTTGTTTTATTTTTTAAAAATATAATATTATACATTTATATACAATTTACTCTTTTATTTATGAAATAATAAAATCTATAAAATATCTAAAATTTTAGATATTAGTTTATTTCCACTACCTTTTAAAATTTTATAATATCTTATACTTAAATGAATAAATATGTTTTTTTTTTAAATTAAAAAAATTGAAATTAAATATTTATTGCATATTTAATTTTAGAGCACCTACTATTTTATTTACTTAATAATATACCTACTTACTATTTTATTTACTAAAGTTATTTCATTAACATTATTTTATTCATTATAATTATTAAATTTTTCTATGTAGTCGATATATTTTATTTGTTTTATATTTATATTTATATTTATTATTTTTTTATATGTAAGAGTAATTTTATTGATTCAAAAGTAATAAGTACATCATTTCAGTTGTTTGCATTGTTCGCCACCCACCTAGCCAAATGGTTGTGAAAGTCTTACAATTTACTTCAACAAAACATAATGTGTCCTTTGCCCTAAACTTGCACACCAAAACCACAACGAAAAAACTATACCAATGTCGACTGCACCAAAGACCCACCAGCAAAGGGAGCCAGACCATATACCAGCTCATGCCATTACATTTCAGGTGCCCCTTGTTGTCATTATAGTAACACCTCTCTAGACATAATGCATATATGTGTAGCTTGTTTAAGTTTTACATAAATAATATACATCTTACTTATTAGTTGGGGATTTGAATACTTTAAATAATAAACACTCAATGTGTTGGTTGTTTAAGTTTTATTTAAAAATTAAGGGTTAAAATTATATATTCGTGTAATTCTTTTTCATGTTTTAGATTGATGATGATTGGGTTATTTTTTAATATAGTGATTGGTGTGTGTGTTGGGTGTATTTTTATGTGGAAGTTAACAAATAGATTTATATTGGAATTTCCCATCATCACTTATCCATAGGATCTAGATTTGACTCTACATATAATCATTTGCACCTTTTAACTCAAAAATTTTAGGCACAAAATTGACCTAGGTCACTTTAGATTGAACCTTACACTTTTAAATTAAAATTTCTTAAATTAAGCCCATATCCCCTTCCTTTACTAGTTGTTATGAACAAGTTAAAGCGTGAGCTATTTCAAAGATCATGCTAGGGTGGTCTATTTAAGGACTAACCCTAATTCATTTGAATGACCTAAGATCTACCTAGGATTGATGAATGATCTATTGAGCATATCTAGAAATATTGTAGTGCAGTAGAATCCTAGGAATATATATTGCATGGAAATCTATTTTCCTCATCATTGAATTGATCTACCTCAGGGCCTAGCCAAAGGAGAAAAAAACATTTGTCTAGCAAGTTCCCAAATAGTGTCTATTTATAATGTTTTTCTAGGTACATGTATATTGGATTGAGGTGAAAATTTCCTTATCAAAACAATTATGCCAAATCTTTTTTACGTGTGAAGTTTAGGTCTACATGTTAGGTTCACTAGCATAGAAACAAAGTTCACTTTCATGGGCATGAAGATCAACTATGTGGACACAATCTTAAGACTAATAGTTTACATAGAATTTTATTATCTAGAGGCCATCATCTAAGAAATTTAGATTTCTTGGTATAATGGAAAATCAATTTGTGACATCTATGATAGTATTTCCTTCATTTATCAAAAACTAAGTACATTTTATTTATTTGTTTAATTCTTGCATTTGTTTAATTATTAGTTCTCAATCCTAGCTCTAATTTATCTTAGGTTTTTATTATTTTTTGATTATTTTCTCTAAGTAAATTATATTAGAACACTTATAATAAAAGTGGTGAACTTTTAGAATTTCTTACCATCCCTAGGGTTTCATCCTTAGGTTACCTTTCATTTTCAATATGATTAGGGTTTAGATTTACCTTTATGTTTCATTGTTCTAATTATATTAGGGTTTGAAATTCTAATGTTGAAAACCTTTTTTGATTCTTATCTTCCCATCCTTTTGGATTTCAAGTTTTATTTTTTATTTTCAAATATGATTTTTTATGTTTTTTCAATCTCATATTATATTTGAATTTTATCATGAACCCCTCTCTTATGCTTTGATGATGATTACTTTTCTCTCCTTCATGATGGTACTATGGCTAGTGATTGTATTTTAAATTTGATTCCTCATATGATATCTTGATCAGGGTTCTTTGTTAGGTGTTTGATTTTATAATGCATATATGCCTTGCAATCCTAACTAGAATGTGTGTTATAATTGTTGGCCTCCTACAATGATATGATAACTCAACCTTTACAACCATGATTTAGAGATTGAAAATCTAACCTGAATAGTTACTTTAATCATCATGAAGGTGCATTTAAATTGTCAACCCAGGGATGTGAACTTGAAATGGGCCAACACAGTATGTGCACTAGGAACTCTTAAGTAGCCATTTCTAATCTACAACTAAGAAACACACAATACTAGAAGGTAAACTGCTTGGAAAGAAATAAAGAAAATGTTGAACATCAACCAACAACTATGCTAAACTAAAATGTGTAACAAGAATAAAAGATCTAAGCAACAAACAAGAAACTACTATGTATGCTTTGGCTATAGGAATAGACATAGAATGGACTTCTAGTGGCTGTAGGAGTAGTCGATGCCAGATTTCTAACTAAGTACAAAACAAGAAATAATAAATAAAATAATTACTCTAAAGAATGGATTACTCACCAAGTGGTACCCCTTGGATGAGTATCCACTAAGACTAATACAAAATCAAATGCTTAAACTCAGACTATCATCTCATTCATTGAAAAATGTATAAACAGAGTAGTAGCATGGTTGTATTGAAAAGTGGAGAATGCTTAACACATCATCAATATCATTTAACAACAAAAATCAAGAACTAAGAACCCCCAAGAAGAAGATTCAAATCCTTATTTAAACTACTAGCTAAACAGGGCGGTCAATTCCCACTAATTGAGAGGACGCCATTTAGCGAAAGCAAGCAAAAGAGTGGCAGAGCGGTTATGTCTCCAGGGAATCTAGTTAGACATGCATGCCCAAAACGTGGACTCAGTGTTGGAGTAACACCCACGATTGCTCAATGCAATAAATACAAGGCAGTTACAATTGACTATCGTGGGGAATTTGTTGTCGCTGTCCTTTAGTTGACCCCTTTGAATGATTCCCCTGCATGACCATCTGACAATTTCCTTTCTCAATTTAGCATCCATAAATTATGTCCTACATAGCAATGTCAGTATGCATAATAATTGCACATCTATAATCGCCTTAAAGAACATTCATCAACCATACAAAAAATCAATATAGATAATCCACATAATATGCCAATGTCATTAAAACTTCACAGAGATAGGGTTAAGTCCAATGTCAATGGTTTGAGGGAAACATTATGCAAATATTAAGAGTCAACTACTAAAGTGCATGACACTGCCAACAAATGGACTATAGATTCTACCCAAAATTTAACCAAAAACTAGGCTCATCAATAATGCTTACACATGTATGTGCTTTGATGAATATGTTTTATTTACATGTTTATGTAACATTAGATCACTATCTATTTATGTATGATTATATACTTTATCATGCCATGATATATCATTTTTATTCTTATTTCTATAATTACATATGACCTACTGTGATGTATACTAACTTGCTCCATTATTTTCGTCTTCTAGTGGATATACCATTGAGCGCCTTAGGAGCCATCCATATTGTTCTATGTTAATTTTTACACTTCTCCCTCCTTCCATGATGTTTTACCTTTGATCACTCTTCCTATATTTCATGAAGATCTTATTTCTTGATGCAGGAGCATCCAGGTCCACAGGCGATCCCACATCACCCAAAAAAATATTTTCTTTTCATGTTTAGTATTTTTTGCATTTTGATGTAGGTTGGAGCCACTTTCTATTCAATATGACATCTTGTGTTCAATGAGGCTTCAGTTGGTATTCATCACATAGAAGATGCACAACAAAGTAAGAACTTCACTTTCAAGTTTCATAGGGATGGGAATGACATCTTGTGATTGACGAAAGACTCAAGGCTATCTCATTGATAGCTCGACATAATGTTCTAACTATCATCTGTGAGACTGTGTGATTTCAGTGAGACCTCACTCACAGTTCCCACGATGGCCCAATAACACTTCTTGTGTAGGCACTATGTATTCTATTTGCATGAGTTGGTTACTTCGGTAGAACCTTATAATTTGTCTCCCTAATGACCCGATTGTATTCTCTCATTGGTATGACTTGAATATATTGGCGGGACCACATGCTTTGTCCTAACGATGGAATAATAACACTGTCTCGTCAGTGGAACACTATACTATCAACAAAACCTTAATAGTAGTCTCAACGATAGATCGATAAGTCTATATCGATGGGACTTTACATTGTCGACGAGACTCTTTAGGTTGTCTCATCGATGGACTGATGAGACTGTTTACTCGGTGAGACTTTACATTATCGTCGGGACTTGGAATGGTGTCCCTTTGATGGACTAATAGATTGGTGGGACCTGAGTTGCTAGGAGGGAAGCGATGGTTGGTGCAAGTTGTGTTGAGTTGGCAGTAGGGATCACATGGAGCGGTAGGGTCTTCATCATTGTGACAATGCTATATCATTGGGAGGACTTAACAAGTCTCCTCAATAAACCAATATGTTGATGGTGACCTAGGATCTCACGTGGCTGTTTGACCAATGGTTTTATGGCATGTGTATATGCCTTCGACAGTTCATCTTGGCAATGACAATTATTGATGGAGATTGTTCTCCTACAAGGAAGTTGTAACAATTGTTTCCTAATGTCGTTTTAGGGAAAGGCAGAATGATGGTGTTGAAAGGAGGGGGATTGATGCCTCAAAAAGGAGGCTGGATACCATCTAGGAATGGATAGATTGATGTGAGCATTGGAATGGGTAATGAAGCCTGGGGAAATGGGATTTGTAATTGAACTTCTGTATGTAATCTGTAATCTGATTTTAATTGAATAAAAAGAGAGTTGTTTTGTTTAATTTGTGTGTGTGGTCTAAGTTGGCTACATGATTGGATAGCTTGACAAGGCCCTCCGATCTTGACTGTGTCAAGTGGTAGCAGAGCAAGTTATCGTTGGCATGGTGAGAATAATGTTTGAAGAATAAGGTATGGAAAATTGACAAGGAGTGTGAAGATGAAATCTCATTGTGAGAGATCATGGATGAGTTTGTGAAAAGGTTAATGAGAGGAAGCTTTTTGTTGTCTCAGAAAGAAACCCTAGAGAGAGTTTGTTGCAAAAGAGAATTCTATAATTGTAGAGGATTTGAGTTCTATAAGAGGTTTCTTGCAGGTGAGAGGAGACTTGTAACTACAGAGGGCTTGAATCCTAGAGAGATTTGTTGCAGGAAAATAACTATGACTACAAAGGGTAGAGGAGGCATATAAACTTGGAATGAAGTGTGAATTTTTTGCAGGGAGTACCTGTATGTGTAGAGAGCATTAGCTCTAGAAGTTGTCTATGCGTACAAATTTAGGGAGTGATAAGATGTCTTCAAATAAGAGGACGAGATGGGTCATGAGGAGACCGGTTATAATCCCATTTTGGGAAGAGTATTGGAAGGAAGTGGAGAACTGAAAGCTCTGTGAAGAGTTGAAAATGATTAAGGAAAGAATGGATGCCTTGGAAAAATATTATCTTTCTAATGGTATTTTGGTCACAGAAAAGAACAAAGAGGAATGCAGAAAAAAGAACTTGAAGCAGAAAGTGATGAGAGAAAAGAGTCCAGAAAGGAGACACTCAAGGAAACAATTTGGTCTCTTGATTTATGTATTGATGATGTGTTAAAGAATGTGAATTAAGGTCAAGGGAAGGTAAAAAAAGAGACCTTAAAGATGATAGGAGAAGGGGTAAGAGAAGCACTCGAAGAAAGAATTGAAGTTGAGAATGAGAGGAGATTAGTTGCAGTGGTAAGCTCTGGGGAGCATGTGACAGGAGACAACAATATCAAGGTTGCAGTAGGTGAGAGATCAATGGTGGAACATCCTTTGAAGAATGAAAATAAGGGAAATGGGGAATTTGTGGTAGAAAAATGTCAAGGAAATATTGTAGCAAGGGTGCGTGATAAGGTACCTGAGTATGAAGATGATTTGAGGCTAAAAACAGAGCTTGGAAAAAGAGAAGCAGTAAAGGGACGATCGTCCAACAATGTGCGAAATTAAGTATGGATGGTGAAGCGTGTAGCAGCAAAGAATTGTGATGTTACAAGGCATGAAGATGTGGTGATGGATTTGAAGAGTCCTAAATTTGATGAGCATATTGGTGAAGGAAAGGATATCACTTTGTTGACAAAAGAAATGAGGAGAATCAATGAATTATTGATAGCTGAAAATGAAAAATTGATGGCGAAGAAGCAATTTGTTGCACCAAGAGAAGATGGTGATGGTGGAGAGTCTTTGGAGGCTCATAATTTTTATAATCCATTTTGTAATGTTTTGTTTGCAGATAACAAAGAAAGTGCAATAGGATGTCAAGCCTATGACATCGAGGCAAAAATACTTGTGCAAAAGGACAAGGAAGAGAAGATTTAATTGGAAAGAGAATGCCTTGTTGGGGGCATGGAGGAAGAGAGCAACACAAAATTTTCAGCAGTTCATGAGGGACAAAATGAAGTTATAAGTCTTGCAGAAGAAGGACAAGTTGCAGTAGAGCCCAAGAAAAGCCATTATGTGGATATGGCAAGAAGAGAGATTGAAGAGGAGAACATAGGTGCAGAAGATGGAGTAATGGAAATATTCAATTTCCTTGGTTTATTTGTCATTACAGGAATGAGTGTGGTGAATGAACATTGGTCAAAACGTTCTTGGAGGAGGAGGATAGTTAGAGGTGGGCTAATTCCCACAAAGGTGGAAGAAGTTGTAGGAGGTGAAAAAGAACTGGCTGAGAATATTTTGAAGGATACAAAGGTGAAGGAGTTGGAGGCAACAAATATGCAAAATGAAGAGGAAGAAAAGGTCCTTGTACAAAAGGCTCCAAAGGAAAGGAAAGAAATTGCAATCGAGGTTGCACAGGTGGAAGAGGATTTGGTACTAGCGAATGAGTGGAAGGAAAAGTTTGTAGTTTTAGGAAATGAAAATACAATTGGGATTGTAGATGTTGTAGAAGAGAATGTAATTGCAACAATGGAGGGAGTAAGAGAAACGAGGGTGCAAGAAATGATTGCAGCAATGGAACCCAATATTGTGGTTGGTGATGATGAGGAGATACAAGATACAATGGTGAATAAAGAAAAGGTAAATTTGTTTACTGAGAATATTTTGTTTTCAGATACACTGATTGAAGATAAGAGTATTGGCAAGCACGAATGTGTAATAGATATTACAGATGGTATGGGGTTATGTATAGAGTTGGTTTGAAAGTGTTATAGGTTGTTTTTGGTGGAGGTGGCCGGTTAGAGATGGGTTTGAACCCATGAAAGAGAGGAGACAAGTGAAGATTATTTGGCGGAGGAGGTTAGACTATGGTGGACATGAGTCCACGAGAGGAGAAAAGAATGGAGTGCAGAGTTGTTGGTGGATGATGGCGAATATTTTGGAAAGATGTTGGAAGAGGAGGAAAAAGAAATAATTTGTAGGTACCAATTTCAGTGTGGGAGCTTGTTGTAGGTTGTTCACAACTTGGAAGGGTAGTTCTACCACTCAGCTTTTTTTTGTGAGCTTACGCTCACAAAATTCTTACCTGGCATGTTTGATGTAGGAGCATTTTGGTCCACAAGCAATCCCACATCACCAAAAAAAATATTTTCTTTTGATGTTTAGTATTTTTTGCATTTTGATGTAGCTTGGAGCCAATTTTTGTTCAGTATGACATCTTTTGTTCAATGGGACTTCAATTGGTATTCATCACATAGAAGATGCACAAAAAAGTAAGAAATTCACTTTGAAGTTTCATAGGGATGGGAATGACATCTTGTGATCGACGAAAGACTCAAGGATATCTCATTGATAGCTTGACATAAATTTCTAAACATCATTGGTGAGACTGTGTGATTTCGGTGATACCTCACTCACAGTTCCCACGATGGCCCGATAACACTTCTTTTTTAGGTGCTATGTATTCTATTGGCAGGAATTGGTTACTTCGGTAGGACCTTATACTTTGTCTCCCCGACAACTCGATTGTATTCTCCTATTGGTATTACTTGGATATATTGGCAGGACCACATGCTTTGTCCCAATGATAGAATGATAACGCTATCTCATCGGTGGAACACTATACTATCGGCGAAACCTTAACAATAGTCTCAATGATAGATTGATAAGTCTGTATTGATGGGACTTTACATTGTCGATGAGACTCTTCAGGCTATCTCATTGATGGACCAATGAGACTATTTACTCGGTGAGACTTTACATTATTGTTGGGAATTGGAATGGTGTCCCTTCGATGGATTGATAGATTGGTGGGACTTGAGCTATCAGGAGGGAAGCAATGGTTGGTGTGAGCCATGTTGAGTTGGTAGTAGGGACCATGTGGAGCGGTAGGGTCTTCATCATTGTGATAACGCTATATCGGTGGGAGGACTTAACAAGTCTCCCCAATAGACTGATATGTTGACAGTGACCCGAGATCTCACATGGTTGTTTGACCAATGGTTTAATGGCATGTGTATATGTCTTCGACAGGTCATTTTGGAAATGATGGTTATTGATGGAGACTATTCTCCTATAGGGAAGTTGTAACAACTATTTCCTGATGTCATTTCAGGGAAAGGAAGAATGATGGTGTTGAAAGGAGGGGGATCAACGCCTCAAAAAGGAGGTTGGATACCATCTGGGAATGAATGGATTGATGTAAGCATTGGAACAAGTAATGAAGCTCGGGGAAATGGGCTTTGTAATTGAACTTTTGTATGTAATTTGTAATCTGATTTTAATTGAATAAAAAGAGAGTTGTTTTGTTTAATCTATGTGTGTGTGGTCTGAGTTGGCTACGTGATTGGATAGCTTGACAAGGCCCTCCGATCTCGATTGTGTCATTTCTATATCCTATTCTCCTACTATTCATATGACTCATGTACCCTCATTTCCTACCATTCACATTGAGCCATCTCCTTCTAGGGATATATCTACTTTTAATTCCCTCATAACTCCATAGAATTATCATATAGCTGGTCATACATATCAAAAAATGAGTAGGTGGCACAATGTTACATCTCATCTACCAATTTTACCATATAATAATCTACTAGTGATAGATAATACCATAAGGAATATGATTTAGTTGATCAACTAAAAAATATCCTACCTAAAATTTATTTGTGAGACTAATGCATTCATTTGAGATCTATAAATATGTTTTGAGGCAAACGTTAGGTGAGGCCATTGTTTCATCTAATGTTACTCTATATAGTTGGTTACCATTCTTGAGCCTATTTTTCATAATAAATAGATAATATTTCATGCACGACTTATGAGTTTCCTCTTCAAGTTATTCAAGAACATCAACCATTGTATATATGGTTAAATATGGGGACATTCAAATGAAATGAGCTTTAGTTGATAATGGACATGATTTAAATATTTGTAATAAATAACTTTTGGATATGATCAAGGCTAATCATACTAATTACCTAAATTTGTAGTCATTAGGGATTTCATAACATGTGTCATGAGTCTCACATTTTTGTTAATTTTTCAATTACTCTTGGATGTCTTATAATTTATATTATGTTTCTAGTTCTTTATTGTATAATACCCTTTTAGGTCATCCTTGGATCTATGCTATAGGTGTTGTACCTTCTACTCTTCATATGGATTTAAATTTGATTCATAATAAAAAATATGTTACTAATAATAGATGATGATACTTATCAATACTGTAGGAATTATTTTTTAATATTAATCCAAAAAGATAACAATAAGTGCCCCTTGGTCACTAGATGAATAACTGTATATAAGCAACAACTACATTGAAAGATATTCATCTAACCTTAGGTATGGTGTTTAAAAAAATAATTATTGAAGGAGATTCCTTGAATATTATACATTACCTTTAAGGTTTTCAAACTTCTAGGTGGATGATTGAAACTTTCATAAGTGATACCCTTAAGCCTAGCAATACCTTTGAGGACATCCATTTTAGGTATGTGCTTTGAGAAGGAAATAGAATAGTGGATGTGTTTGCTAATTATGGTGTCACAAGTGATGGCAGTAGGATTTGGAATGATTTTAATTTATCTCAACTATGATTGCGAAGTGTTAAAAATTGAGGTGTTTATGTAGCTTAATACTTTGTAAAACTATTATACTTGTTGATCTAAATATGTATTCTTTGTTACAGATTCTTTGTGGATGATTATCTGATTAATTCATTTTATCATTTGTAGAATGAAGATAGAAGGTTGTAGAAGAAATAGACATAATATTAGAAGATACACAACATATACCATGGAGAAACCGTTTCGGGAAAAAAATCCACCACAAATCAATGTATTATTTTATCTCTGAAGTAGATTACAATAACACCAATTCTTGCTTGAGAATGCTTCTTTTTCCTTCACCAAATCTTCTTCACAACCTATGATAAAACTGATAACAACTCTCTTCAACTTGCTTGAGATAAATAGGTAATAAAAAATATTTTAAACTCCAAAGAGTTACAATTAGAAATCTCAATCCCTATCTCACAAAAGGTATGCCCATCTCTTGCAAGTAGAGTTCTACCGTGAAGAACAATGCCAAAACATGAGCTTCATCCATTTGGGCATCCCAAACTGAAGTCACAACTGAACCTTGATTCTGTAGATATCTTCAAAGCTTATCCTCAAAGTAGGCACCCAAGAGTGGGCCCACTTAACTCATCCTTCTAAAATATCTTAGCATGCAAAGGAGTTAACTCCAAGAAGCCAACTTGGGCACCCAAGGTGGGTCCAAGTCATTCTCTATTAACTGAAACATATCTCTCCACCATTCATGCAAGAATGGTCATGCCCTGTTAACTGAAGGAAGTTACATGTTATCTGCCATGCAACTCAAGTCATTAGTCATGCATTCCAAGTTAATTGAAGTCAACTAGCATTCAACTAAAACTAACTGAAGATAACTGAACTGAACTAAACTGATTCTAAATTGAACTGAACTGAACTGAATTGATCTAAACTGAACTGAATTGAACTTCATGCATATAAACATCAATCCCTAACTCCTAGGATCTTTGCATGTATTACAAAAGTGTTATCTCTTACTCCAAATAGTTAACTCAACTCAAGGTGAGTGCCACCTTCCATGTGGGTGCCCCATGTGCCCCTATTATTTAGGAACTCATATTGGATGCCCTCACATGCTCCTAACATGTAGAATTAATTAAAAATGTCAATTAACATGATTATTTCATTCAACATTAATCTCTTTCTAATCCTAGTGTTCGGGAACACTTTCCAAGGACTTAGGATATGCATGAAATAAATAATGTTTAGGATTGCAATTAAATGACATCCTATTTCCAACACTAAGGGAATCCTTAGCAATGATTGCATCCTTGGTGGCAAAGACACTTGATGTGTAATAATGACCAAGAGAGGGGAATTCATATCACCATTTAATGATTTCTTTTAACATCTTTGATAATTGTGAGAACCGATATTTAATGATTTTGTCTAGTTTCTATGGTGACTAAGAAGTACTGGTTAGTGTTTTTGAACAAGGTCATGGATTTTGGTGTTAGGATTTGTTTTGTTAGTGCAAAGATAATGAGGATGGGAAGATAATGTAATAGAGTGTCCGAGCTCGAGCCAATTGTGATGGGATTCACAAGACACCCCAAGTTTGGAAATTTTAAATGGTCATGACCTTACTATAATGAAGGCCTTTGCTAGAGGATGGAAAAATATTAAAAAAATCACCTTCAGTTAAAAATACTCTCTCAATGAGGATATATTGGCCCACATTATAATGTTATCAATAGAAGGAAGGAAGATTTTTAAAGATAGGAAATATGGTGAATAAGCTATCCAATATTTCTTCAAGGGTGGCAAAAGGGAAAGATTGGTGAAGTTGCATTTAAGCTGAGAGAACATCACTTAAACCAATCTAGGCTATAGTGGTGGAATGCCTTGAGGTGCATTTCAATTGAAGGAAGGTAGAAATATATGTATAGTTACCATTTCATCTCGCTTAATAATTTTAGAAATAGAATTATCATCTTGTTCCTTTTCTTTCTTATGTCATCTTTGGAAAAATTAATAAAGGAAAGTAGAAAGGCGCCCAACATGTCTCTTATCACTAGAGCCTCATGCTCTTGATTGTGAATTATATGAAAGACCGAAATCAAAGTCAAAAAATCCTTGGTGGTAAAGAATCTCTTAAGAAGGAGAGTAAATCTAGGGTTGTGGAGTATATTGATACCTATTCTTTTGAGTCTTTGAGCTTGGACCATAATTCTCAAGATGTTGATACATAAGGAATAATGTCTAATTATGTTTTAGCTGAACCTAATCATGTGACTATGGATTTTTCCTTAGAACTATATTTTAAAGCTTTTGAGAAGGTGACCCCAAAGAAAGAGAATTTTTTAGGATAGCCCTATGCCTCCCCAAATAAGAAGAGGAAATGGAAGAAAATTATTTAGTCAGAGGAATCTAAGACTAGGAATGAGAGGCCTATTAAAGAGTGTATGGAGAAATAGATAAAGGATGGTGTGGAGAAATAGGTGGAAGAAGATATTGATTTTGATAAAAGAGGCACTAGAAAGGGGAAATCAACTATTGTGGAACTTGTGGTTGGGATCCCCTTTGTAGGTATTCTAGATTCCACCCTTGACATCCCTAGGGACATTTTTATCCTTTTTGTTAGTTCTTCTTTTAGAGAGAAGCTCATTGAGGTTCTTGATACTATTAAGGAGGTGAATTCTTCCCAACACACCATTACCAAATGGTTTTATGTGTAAATTTATAAAATTAACATTAGGTTGGAAGCATTATAAAAGAAAATGGGGGGAAAATCAACCTTTTGGGGAGGATGATAGGAAAATTCTGCAAGTTTGGGAGGCTATCCATAAGATGAATATAATTTACAAAGATACACCCAATATTAAAAGTGAATATGAGGCTCAATTGATCATGGTGGAGAAGTGGAGACAAGATGTTAATGAAAGGGTCACTTTTATGGAGAATTAATTGATGGTCATAAAGAAAAATTTTGAGCATGTTGTGTAGATCAATAAATACATATGATACATGTAACAGTGTAGTTTGTATTAATATTCTCATTGATAAGCTTAAGGAACTCTATGAGAGTCATTTTTTTAGGATATTGAAAAAGGTGCCTTGAGGGAGAAAAGTGGACACACTAGAAGTAGCACAAGAACCAAAGCTAGTAAGAATAAATCCCTTGAAGAAGAGAAGAAATGCTTGATGGAATTTGCTAAATTGCATGATAATTTATACCACTAGGAGCTAGAGGTACCTAAAATATTGGAAAAATTGTAATTGGGGCTTTGTTTAGTCTTTCTTGTGCTTTGTATTGTTTTTTCTTTTGTCTATATTTATGTTTGTGTTGGGGTTCACTATTGTGAACATTTTTCTATGTTTTGGTTGATCTTTTGTTGCTAATTATTATGTTGTAAAGGGTTTCAAGGCCCCTTCAAAACTTGTTTTACCTCTAATAAAAAGCAATAAGATATTTTGGATTCAACTATGTAAGTTTTTTATTGATATTTCAAATCACACTTAGTGATCTATCATTAGGATGGGGAGTGAAATAAGTGTTGGTTTATAAACTTAGCTTTGTAAATAGGTTGTAATTGTAGGTAAGTGAATAGAAGACAAAAAAAATATGTTGAATAAAAAGAGGGAAGCAAGAAAATAAAAAAAGGAAAATATATATTCTCTTTCCAATTTTCCTTGACCTAAGTAATAATTATTGGGAGAATATTTAGTTTCCTTTTTCTTTTTCAATTTCTTGGTTCCCTCTTTTTTTATCTCTCTTTTTCATTCCTCCTCTTCACTTACCTATTATTGCAACATATTTATGAAGCTAATTTTACAATCCAACTCTCATTTCACTCATCCCAATGATGATTCATTGATTGTGATTTGAAATATCAATGCAAAAAAAAAACATTGTTGAATCCAAACTCTCTTATGAACTTATCAATATTGTCAACTAATTAAGAAATATAATATTTTTATCCATTCTAGCTATTTTTTACACCTACATCACCCCCAAAAATTTCCTCTCTTTTATATATACCTCATGTTGATCTTGAGGATGATTGGGTTTCTCCCAAATTTACACCTTGATATGCTAAGGAACATAAAATTATTGATAAAGAAAATATAATTTTTCATTTGTATATGAATCCTACTATGTATGGTTTCCCACCTTCATCTCTTTTCTAGGATATTTCTATAGATTAGGTTGTTCTTATTCATGGACATGTATTTAGTTATAAATTTGATTATGGTTTACCTTCTTCCAAATTAGCTCATAAAAGGTAAATATTTTATAATTATATAAAAGCTTGGTTATATAGGAATAGGTTTTGGCTTAAAGGAGAAAGGTATGTTAGAAAATATTCAACTATCACAAAACACAATACTACTTGTTTGGGTTATTCTCATACTAACACTAAGAATGAAAAATGTGAACCAAAAGTATAATTTAAATCAAAATATATAGTTTTACATTAAAATTTAACATTGGTAATCTAGAGTTTTGATTATAAGGGGAAAACAGGTTTTGAAGGGATCTGAAACCCTTTACAACTTTAGGTAAAAAATATTGCTCAAGAGATAAAAAATTAAAACACCATCAGCAGCCCAAAACCCATAATACTGGAAGATACAAAATGCTGCCCGAAAGATAAAACACTAAACTATTAGCAACAACCAACAATGAAAAAACAATAGGAAAGAAACTGAAACCCAAAAATAGAAAAACACAAAAAAAGTAGACAATAGGACACTACTTTATGCTTCTTAAGGTGTTAGCCACCTCAAGCTCTTGGCTCCTATGTAGCCCAATCATGTCTAGCAAATCTTTCTTCTTAGCTTCAAAGGACTTCTTCCATTCAGCCAGCCCTCTAGTAGTAGGGCCTTTACCATCGTCCTTTGCACCTTTTTTCCCTTTACCTTTGGCCACATGTTCCTTCTCCATTAACTCAGAAAAATACAACTAGTCCTCTCTAAGCTCATTGATCTTGCGAAACATGACCTCCAAAGAGTCTGCACTATTCTTAACTAAAATGCGACATGCATGGAGAAGTTTCTTTATGTCTGCATTAGTGTCCAATACCTTGGCTTCAAGACTAGCCAAGCACTACTCACATAAGGATTTGAAATTATAGAATTATCCCTCAAGATGAACAATTGTGTCAATCAGAATATCTGGCGTTGAGCCTTTCGTGATATTCTGCAGATTTTCCTTCAAACCCCTTAATTTGATGTTTACCCTATTAAATTCCTGGAGCATCCATTTAGCCAGTTTGAAAGTGCTAGTAGCCCCCGCCCTCACCGTGTCAAGAAGTTCAAACATAGAGGTGGAATCATCATTAAGATAGGAGAAGTCCTCCGACAGGGGGTTAACCTTTAAAGGCTCCGACTTTGCATGTTTCTGCTCAACATCCTCCTCCTCCTTGACCTTATTCTCACCCTCTAGTTCCACAATAGGAGGGCTACGAACTGGGGATTCATCAATTTCCACCGCCTTCTCCTCCAAAACCTTCTCTTTGCAGAGCACCATGGAATCCTTAACCATATCTTTCGAGGCCTGGTTCTTCATCTTGGCTATACACTTAGAAGCCCTTCTAGGCTTTTGCACGACCTTTGTTAACACCACATTTTCTTGAAACCCCTCCTCCTTACCACCAACCTCTATATCACCCTAGCTAATTTCCATAACTTTCTCTTTGAGAGTAGAATGCCCAGAGCCCACGCCTGTATCCTCACCATCAGACTGGGACCCTGACAGATTCAGGATAAGACACTTAGTTGGTAGTTTTCTTTTAGGGTTACCTTTCTTCATCTTTTTTGAGGAGGTAGCCATAGGGGACGAGGTCCCTTCCTCATCATCATCATTCCACTCCTCTTCCTTCACTATGCTAGTGTTTGAGCTAGACAAGCCAAAAACCTCACTAGGAATCTTCTCCTTGCCTTTAATTGAAGAGGAAGGGATAAGGGTTTTAACATGCTCCATAATTATCAAAATGAGACCTTCATGAAGGATCAAAGCCCTCCTATTTTTTAAGTGAGCATACACAAAGACTTCCATGGAAGACAAGAGAAAAAATAGAAAGGAAATAAACAATCCATGCCTAAAATGGTTTAAAAGAGTAAAATGATGGCCAAGGATTGCAATGAATCTTCCCTCCAGAGTCACATACCACATTATTACTTTTGCAATATTTTCCCAAATATTCTTAAGGAACATCCACTCATAGCCCTAGGTCTCCATCTTGACAAATTTGTTCCTTTAGTCATATTTGAAAAATTGAGCCATTGCCTCCTCGTTACTCTTCTTGTCTTTGTAGAATTTATGACCAACCATAGGCAACCCCGTCACAGTAGCAATCAATTCCTCATTGATATCAACCACCAAGCCCTTTATCTTAAGTTTACGGTTGTGCCAACAAGAAACAAACTCCACTGAAGAATTCAGGTCGTGACCATGCAAACTTTCTAAGAATGACGTAAAATTCACATGATGAAGAATCTTCCAAATTTTCTTCTTCTTTCTTAGACCCGCACAAGAAAGAGGCTCAATTATGCTTCTGTTGCCTCCCATATTCACAAAAACCAAAAGTAGAAAACCTTGGCAATTATCGTTTGTTTGATAGCCAACAAGCTGAAGGATACCCACAAAGCGTGTGAGTGGAGAGTTGGTACTAATGGTTAAATGCCTCCGCTACATAAGCTCAGCCAAAACCATCATTTCTCATTAAGATCCTAGCTTCCTCGAGAAGGAGAGAGCCTTCCTCCCATGTTTGATACTCGTTAAGGCTGACAGCTGCATTGGCGAAAAAATATGCCAATGAATTACCTTTTCGGTAAATGTGAGAAACATGAGTTTCTTCATAAGATATTAACATGATTATAGCATCCTTTATTAATTGATCAACATTCTAGCTGGGCTTATGGGTGCCACGTAGATTATTAATGATGTTTAGCGAGTAATCTAGAGTTGATTAATATTATTTTATTGGATTCTTCATTGATATGTTTCCACTAATAATTATAGGAAAATATTTTGGGTTTTATAAGTATTTTTATAGGTTTCATGATAGTGTTTTTGTATATACTCTTGATAGTCATGCTTATTTTGGAAAAAATGTCTCCTTCCTTAGTTGATCCTATCAAGTTACTTGATGAAATACCATATAAGACATTCACTAAATTTATCATAATAATTTTTTTATAGGTGGTACACTTGATTTTAGCATGGATAACAATGATAAATAAAAGATACTAAAAAATGGTGAATTCATGTTTGATTTTGGGAAAAATAATGTTTCTACATTATTTAATGATTTTACTGAGCTCATTGCATGGTATTATTAAGATACACCTAGTATTTCTAGTGATATAATCATGCATACTATTTTTCTTGATATAAAACAAAAACCTATAAAGATATTTCCTAAGGTTGCTTTGGTTGTTAGGGATGTAACTACAAATTTATTAAAGGTTTTCTTAATTAGATCTTTTGACTACTCTTCATGGATTTTGATTATAGTACACATGGACAATCTTGATAGATGTATTCATTTATGGACTGGTTTTAAAGATCTTGATAAGGCATCACCCCAAGGATGATTTTTTGTTGTCTAATAGTGAAATGATTGTTGATTATACAATTGGGCATTAAATAATTTCATTTATGGATGATCTTTTCAAGATACTATAATCATATACTTATTAATTCCCAAGACTGACATAGGATTGATTTTGCTTCTTTATGGGGTAAATTTATTTATGTTTTCATGTCTTTTGGATTGAAGAATGCTAGTGTTACTTATCAAAGGGGTGTGATTTTGATTTTTCATGGCTAATGCATAATATCTTAGAAGATTATGTGGATGATTTTTTGGGTAAATATAAGAAATAACTAATCATATTTAGGACTTGAGGAATATATTTGTGAGGTTGTGCCAATATTATGTTCACTTGAATCCTAATAAATACATATTTGGTTAAGAAAATGGTCACTTGTGTTGAAAATAGGATGCCATTTAATTGCAATCCTAAACATTATTTCATGTATCTCCTAAGTCCTTGGAAAGTGTTCCCCAACACTAGGATTAGAAAGAGGTTAAATTTAAATTAAATAATAATGTTAATTTGACATTTGTAATTAATTCTAAATGATCGAATCATTTGAGGGCATCCGATATGAGTTCCTAAATAATAGGAGCACATGGGGCACCCACATGGAAGGTGGAACCCACCTTGAGTTAAGTTAACTATTTGGAGAAAAAGATAACACTTCTACAATGCATGTAAAGATCCTAGAAGTTAGGGATTGATGTTTACATGCATGAAGTTTAGTCTAGTTCAGTTCAGATCAGTTCAGTTCAGTTCAGTTCAGTTTAGTATCATTTCATTTCAGTTTAGTTCAGTTCAATTCAGTTTAGTTCAATTTAGTTCAGTTATGGTTCAATTATCTTCAGTTGCATGTAGTTAGTTTTAGTTGAATGCTAGTTGACTTTAGTTTACTTGGAATGCATGACTAATGACTTGAGTTCCATGACAGATAATAGGTGATACATTCAGTTAAGTGGGAATGATCAATCATGCATCCTGTTTGCATGAATTGATGGAGAGATATGTTTCAGTTAATAGAGATTGAATTGGACCCACCTTGGGCACCCAAGTTGGCATCTTGGAGTTAATAATTTTGCATGATAAGATATTTTATAAGGTTGAGTTAAGTGGGCCCATTCTTGGGCGCCAACTTTGAGGATAAGCTTAGAAGATATCTTCGAAATCAACATTGAGTTATGAATTCAGTTTGGGACGCCCAAATGGATGAAGGACTTGTTTTGACATTGTTCTTCACAGTAGAACTCTACTTGTAAAGAATAGGCATAGGTTTTTGGTGATAAGCTTTGAGCTTTGTAATTGTAACTCTTTGGAGTTCTCTGCACACAATTGGAAAAAAAATTGGCATATTCCTGTGACATATTCCTTCTGCATTAGCTAGGGTATGCTAGTATGTTGGTCTTTTTGCTACATCACATTGTTGTTCTATCAGCACACGTTGGTACAACACAATTAATATTCATAGGTTTAATATTTTATAAACTTTGGTTTTAAATTTTATACTCTATCAACCAATTTTATTCATTTGTTGTGATTTTATGGAGGTCGAGCCCACAGTCATATGACCCTTAGGGGGGCCATCCCCTGGGTGGCATGGGTTTGGCCCACTGCCCCCTACTCCACCCACCCACTACTCGCTTCGCCAATGGTAGTGTGGGGGGGTTTTATTTTTCTAGCCCCTGTGTGGCCAATCACATGGGTGATCGCATTTTAGCCCCCAACAACTCATTTTTGTGCATGTTTAGTCTTCAAATATATATATTTTTTTTTCATTTTACTATAACTTGCAATCTAGGAGGAAATGCTTCAAAGAAGATATAATTGGAAATGTGGTTTCATCAATTTTGCAATGGTGCAAGTTATTTTGCATAATTTTTTTGTTTTACTGCATTATTATTGGTTAAAGTTAGATCTTGTTTTATGGCTCCCAAGCTCATAACTTTTTGCCATGATCTTTGATTTTTGTGATTTTTGTGGTGTTGGAAAGATATTGATCAACTCTACATTGTCATCCATGCACTTTCTTTTTGTATTTGTCCTAGATATATCATTATTTCATTTTTTCCACAAAGGGTGTCCTAGAGATTACTTAGATGTTTTGATAGTTGGGAGGGTGTAATTTTTATCTTTGCACTTCATTTCAGTTCCAAATAATTTTTCAATTAAATTTTGCTTCACAAATTCCAAGGTTATGCTAGTTTGAGAGTTTTCCAGTGTTCCTTGGCATCAGGTCTATTGTTTCTTTATCATGATTTTGACTTGAGTCTTTGAGTGAATCTAATATGGTTTCTAGCAAAAAAATTTATCTTTCCTTTGCTTGCCTTTATTAAGGATTCCAGTGTTACTCCACAAGTGTGATTCCAGTTCTTCTTTGCAACAAGTTATCTTATTATGGGGGTTGTATGGTCTCTCTTTTCATCCTTTGTGTGGATGGAGATTGATTGGATTTGTGATGGATCATTTCATTGGGGGGGAGGGGCTGAATGGTCTCTTCTTTGTCTCTCTTATGAGGGGGTCTTTTTCCTTGAATGGAGTTTTGTCCTCTCATTTTTGATGGAGAGAATTATTGTATCTTATGTCTCTTTTGGGGAGGATTTTTGTCCCATTGGGGTTTCTCCTTTTCTCCATTTGTGAGCTATTGCATTTGCATTTGTACCTAACATGGCCTCATAGCCAGGACCCATCTTTGTGTCATTTTCATAAGTACTCCCTAAGTGTACTTAAGGGTGGTGTTGGTGTAAATAGTTGTTTCTCCTATCTAGGTCCTATTTTCATGTTAAATCCACTTAGTTCCTAGGGAGGAATCTTTCTAGTTAAGCATTAGTTGTCACTTATCTTATCTAGTTGGCATTTATTTAATTCTTGTGTCCTAGGTATTTATGACTTAGTTTTCTCATGTGATAGGATTAAGACACTTGTCATGATATTGTATAATCATATCCTCACCTTTCCTATATAATCAAGGCTTCATTTATACATTTCCATATTCATTGTGGATGCTATTTTGGCATTCTTGCATCCTTAATCATAGCGTGATTATTCTGCCATTTCTCTCTTGTGTAAGTTATTATTATCTTGCAGGTGATCCTAGGGTGTTGAGGATTTTACCATAAACTCCTAAATACAGAACTCAAAAACTACATATTATACCTCATTGACCATGATGATATTGAAATAAGAGACACATCTACCTCACCTAACATATAAATGGGAGTATTTCAAAATTCATTTCCAAAGAATAATAATTCATGACCTTTCACATACAAGGAAGGCCAAAATCAAGACCATCACACCCATAACATCCATTTGAATAAAAATCCCCCATTCTTATGAATCAATTATGACATATCGACCAACCTATCATGTAAATTGTGACCATCAAAATTAATCATATATTTGCACCATCTTCATGAGGATTTTTTGGGTTACAATTCAAGGTTCCTCATCATCTACCCTAACTAATTAGTATAATTTAATCAAGAATATTAAGAAAAAATTAGCACAAATATCCATCTTGGAGCTTTTCAAAACATCCAATGTTCATCAAGATATATTAGAACATATTTAATAGGTGTCAAGATTCTCCAATGAAATTGACCCTAATAATTTCCAATACCTTATGGGGTATCTATCCTCCACCCATTGACTTACATTCACCCAAAATGATATCCCATCTCTCAACCCATCCTACAATTGTTCCCTCCATATCAAAGCATTCATTTCTAAATGTAAGGTCAAGAGATTCCTTCTAGATAATGGATCTAGATTAAACCGATGCATATTAAGAATAGTAAAATAATCGGGTTACTCAACTACAAATATTGAACCACATATAATCACTATCAAAGCTTACAATAAAATATAGTGTGAATTAGAAGGCACAATATCTCTACGCATCTAGGTTTGGCCCATTTTGTAAAAAATTATGTCACATTATTGAACTTGATAAACCATAAAATATCCTCCTAGGCTACCTATGGATTCATGTTATGTAGGTCATCCCATCTAGCTATTTCCAATGTTTAAATTCCCTCACAAAGAGGTGCAAATCAATATTCTCACCCAACCTCACCCCTTCCAATACTACCAAATTTTGGAAGACCCATGTACTAGAAAACGAATAATTGGCCTATCATTGATATTGTCACCCATCCTAAAGCCACAACATATCCCTCCTACATCAATTCCAATGATCTCATATCCATATCCATAAATCCACCCAAAAAACTCAAGTTAAGGTCATTAACACCAATTATGAAGAATATGAATTACACAATGCCTTTCATATCACTAGGCTCCCTCTATCCCAAAAATCTCATGGTTGGCCTCATCCCCAATTAAAAAAGAGAAAAAAATCTTGAAGGATGATGCCATGAGAAGGGAAAAAAGATAGAGGGAGGTTGGAGCGGGCGTTGAGGAGCATGCCAAGGGTTTTGACTATAAGTGGACATGTGGGGAGGCCAAGCCATCCCCCATGGAGGTGTGTAATTTTGTGGGTTCCCTCATACTTTCTATATTTACTTGCATTTACTGCCTTCAAAAGTACCCCCAAATTCTAGTGGTTTTTTTTCTCTGGTGTGATTAACCTTCACATAAGTCTTTTTTTTCTAGTTGGTTAAAAAGCAATTTATTTATGTACATTGGGGGCTCTAGGATCTTGTAGTCATTAATAGACAGGGGTAAAGAACCCCCCGACCCCAATAAAATCAGGGATAAATTTTTTGACACTTTGCTTAATCAAACCAAATCTTGCAAAGAGGTGGTTGAAGATAAGGGTTTGGTAATTCTAGAAAGTGTGAAATTTTTGGTAAATCCTATCAGGGAGGGGTGTGTGTGTGTTGATAATGGCAGAGAGGAAGGTAAGAAACCCTCCAAATACCCTAGTAATCTGAAACTCACTCCTAATTTGGAAATGAAATTAGATATTAACAATGAAAGATCCAAGCTAAAAGATACCACCATTTTCTTGGCAATTGTAGATGTTAATAAAGTTCCTACAAGAAAGTTTCTTGATACTTTGTTCTCAAATGTTTGGGAAAACAAATTTGGTATTTAATTAGGTTTTTGTAGAATGTTGCAACATGTTCTATTTGTAACTTTTCTTGAAAATCACTCTATGTAAGAAAAAACCCTAGCCAAGCCCTATTGGAACATATGGGGATGCACATTTCGAGCCCTAGCTTGGTTGCTCATGGCCATTTCCAAGGAGGTGCTCATGTTGTCCTATCCTAGATGGCTAGTGGTGAAAAACCTACCCCTTGAATTTTGGAAAACCATTCCCCAATTGTTTGCCTTCATTAGTGAAGTTGTTCAAGTGGATGAGCCGAAGGCGTCTCTCCCTCATTTGGATGCCCTTTCCCTAGTTTCTTTGGAACCAAGGGTATAAATCCCTAGCAATATTGAAATAAATGATGAGGATAGGAATTCCAATTTTTCTCTGGAAGTTTTGGGAGGCATCAATGCATGTTACCTGTGTAGGAAAGAAGGGCATATCGGGAATAATTTCCTAATAATCCAAAAGAAATAAAATAGAAGGAAGATGAAGCCAAGCTCAGCTAATAATCATGACTCAAGCCATAATGTGGAAAATCCCACATCTTCAGAGAAAAATTCCTTACATAACCAGGACAAAAGCGCCACTAACCTTGAGCAGAATTTGTGCCAAAGTGGCATTCCTAACCTATCTAAAAGTAGTAGGAACACCTCACCAGTGGTGGGGGTGACTTGTGGGGGGCATGATACATAAAATGTGATAAGAACTCCTCAACCCCTCCTTGCATAGATAACATTAGAATTAGGCTCACAAAATCCTTTGAAATTTTGGCAGAGGAAAATGAAAGGAATGAAGTAACTCTTGCTGATGTCTCAAATGTTGTTGTGGTTGGGGGTGGAGCATCATCAATGCTTCCCGATTCCCCCCAATCTGACCCTTATTGGTGATGTTCTACTATTAAAAAATTTGAATGCACAACAATTAGTAATACAAAAAATAAGAGAAAGAATAAAATATTGTTTTAAAGGAATACCATGTTAATAAATCATCTTCCCATGAGGTCTCTAATTTTAAGCTAAGAAGATTCTTTGGTAAAGCCAATCCAAAAGGAAATGTTTTGACTGATAAAAATTTAGAAGGTGATAGCTTGGTTGAGAATAATAGGGTTGTATCCTTGATGAATGACTTAATCTCAGATATTGGGGAAAAACACCCAGATATTGTTTTTGATTAAGTAAGCAACATTTACAATGTGTTGTACCCTTCTCATAGAGCTACAAGGGCCAATAGAGTGTAAGACCAAAAAAGCATAAAAAAACACAAAGCCAAAAAATAGAAACAACCAGCAAACAGACACACAACATACCAACAACAGACTACCTAGCATCACCCCATTTCTTAGACAGGAGATGGACAACATCATCTTCGACCCACTCCTGACGGTCTTCAATATTTTTTATTTCCATCTCATCTCTCATAACCACTGATAGGGTACTCATGACATAGTAGACCAATTTCATTGTGAAGCAGGTCAAACCACATAATTTTTTGTCCAAATTCTCCAACCTTTCCTTCAGCACACAGAGCTCCTCCCCACTGACCATAATGTTGCTAGGATCATCTTGCTCATCTAAAGGATGCGAAGAATGAGAGGCTGAACCATCCTTCTGAACTTTTCCCATAATAGGGATGGAGTGAGGTCCTCTAGCATGCTCCTCCTCCTCACCTTTTGAAACCTCCTCAACCCTACTATCTTTGATGTCCAAAAACTCCTCCTTCGAATCCAAATCTTTAACTTGCACTTTTTTCCTATTCTTAGCAAGCCTTCCAGAGCGTTGAATGATGGCATCACAACCAAGAACCACCATCTCCACAACCACCGTATCCCCCATAGAGTCCTTGCTCACCACATTTTTCCCTTAGCTCGAAGGATCCTTCATGCTTTCTTTTCCTTTCTTTTTCAGGGCGGGCTTGCTGGTAGTCTTGGCGAGGGTTGACTTAAGTTCCCGCAGACTAGTCGCCACATTAGTCTGGGCTGCTCCCTCATTCCCTTTAATATTTTTAGCAGCAGGTTTGGGTTTCTATGAGTTAGTAGGGACCACGTGATTTTTCCTGACAGGGCCTTTGGATTCGACCGAAGATAAGTTGGTAGCAAGGGGAGGCTCAATCTCTTCAATGGGAATGACCGATATGGGTTTAGGCAGACACATAGCTAGATGGAAGTGGTAGAGCCTCAAAATGAGGCCCTAGTGAAGCGGCAGGGGGGGAGGGTCATTAGGATTCAGAGCAATGGTCTCAACACATTTTTCAACAGAATTTTCAAGGTCCATTAACAGGAAAAAAGGAAAGCTTAATAAGACTTTATGCCTGAGGTGATTCAACAGAGGGAAGTGGTAGAAGTAATAGGTTATGTACCTACCTTCTAGTGTCACATACTTCATCAAAGCAAGGCACACCTAGTTCCATAGTTGAGGGAGAGCCTCTCATTCAAAACCTGACTGGTTACACACTGGCCCTTTGTTCCCCACAAAAAAATTGTTCATACTTTCATTATCCTAGGTTTTGGTGTGCTTCAAATGCTTCATACCAGTGCTTTGGAGACCCATCGCCTGTGCTATCACTTCCTCATCCATAGTGAAAGAAGTTCCACCCATAGTCACATGATGATCTTTCCACAAGTTGAAAAACTTAGCAGACAGATTAGGGCCATGACCCACAAGTCTCTCCATAAGAGGAGAAAGATCACCCTCGACACAAATGTGCCAACCAAGTGGATCCTTATAAAATTCGCTGCAATTATCCAGCTCCATCCACACCCTATCACCTCCCATAATTTCACACTACACATAGGATAACCAGACACCCTAAGAGAAAACAAGGTTAGAGAAAAAAGAAAGGTGAAAAATCACCCATACCACAAAGCTTTTAAGCCAGAGATGATAGATTTTGACAACTAAAGCAAAGGAAAGGTCACACACATAGGCCAGTAAGCCCCAAGAAGCAATCTTAGCAGAATCATAAATGAGGATCTCCACACACAAACGACTAAGTAAGTTGGACATGAAATGAAAGGAAGGTTTGCCTTCCATGTAGTAGTTGCTCAAAAATCTAAGCAGGATGGTTGTAGGACCAAAATTAGAAACATCTATAGAGTTAGCTTTTAGCGGCGGGCCAAAAATAGTTAACCCAAAAAGGATAGCTAAAAGACGCAAAGCGAAGAAAGCAGAAAAAAAAGGGCCAATAAGGAGCTTTATCTCATAATTATTAGTCACATTAAAATCTAAATCAAAGAACTTGGAAATACAATATCTTAACAAGATCCCCAAAAGGAGATTACATAAGGTACAGTCCATCTTAGAGTTAATCATCAAGTACTTATCGCAACATTTCATGATTTGTTTTTTCAAAATGGGCTCCATCCCATAATTAGAATTATGCCACTTGTTATCTATCTCATCGGTGAAATTTGTCCACATGGCCCAACAGATAAGCATGTGGACCCCCCAGAAAATCCAGCTAGGAATATGTTTAGTTATCATCATGGATCGAGTAAGGGCTTTGTTCCTTCAATAATAAACCTTGAATGTTAGGAGGTAGGTTCCCTAGAGCATGCTAACATTTGTCCAATTTCTAGTGAGAGCCAAGATTGGCTAAGGCATTAACCACTTGGTTCCACCTCAATAATCTGTCAAAGTTAACAGCATCAATAATTGACTTTGAGTCACCCTTAATATGCAGGTTCTTAATCCCCATGGACACAACCATCTATAAGCCCTTCAACAACGCTCTAGCTTCAACAATCATTGAAGAATGAACACCAATCCCCTCGGTGTAACCAACCACAAAATTTCCTTTGTAATCTTTGATCACACCTCCTATTCTCGCTTTTCCTGGGTTGTCCTTAGTAGCCCCATCAAAATTTAGTTTATACCAGCCCCTCTCAAGAGGTTTCCAAATAGTGGAACTTCGAGCCAGGGACCTGGAGTTGTGATAAGAGTTGGCATCCAAGTTCTAGTGCCAAGCTTTTTCCATTCTTATTTCCACCTCAGTTAGACCTTTGTCAAGGGTTTTTCCTTTGAAAAGAGATATTTTCTACAATGAGTCGAGACCCAATGCCAAACACCTCTTTCAAAGTCATCTCAATGTTCCTAAAGATCCTATTGTTCCTCTTTTTCCATAAACACCAACATAAAATGGGAGGGACCTGGTTCCAAATTTCACTAGGTAAAGGGTGGGTAAAGGGTCCAGACCAGCTCAAGATAAAGGAAGTGATATCCTTACACATAATCCATTGAATCCCCAATCTTCCTAAAGCCATCTCCCACATCTCCACAACAACCAGGCAGTGTAACAGTAGGTGGTCCACCGATTCTTCATTGCATTTACATAAAAATCATCTATTGGGTATCTGAAAACCCCTTTTCCTTAGATTGTCTTGGGTAAGAATCTTGTTATGGAAGATAGTCCACCAAAAGAAGTTAACTTTTGAAATCATGTGACGATTCCAAACCTTCCTCCATAAATCAATGCCAACACCCTAGTCAGACAGTAGATTGTAAGCCGATTTCATTGATAGATCGTCCTGATTATCATGAATCTAGAAAAATTCATCCCCCCTGCATGAAGCAGGAAGCCTGGTGAGAGAGCAATTCCTACAGATTTTTCACAAGGAGACACATATTAGGGGAAAAAGGGAAACATAGACCTAAATCATTCCAATTTCTACCACTCGGAGGCCCAAGGAGATAATCACTAATATAAATACCATACGATTGTTGAGCCAAAACCATAAGATTCCAAAATTCAAAATTTTGCAAGGGAGAGTCAATTAACCAAGTGTCCTCCCAGAATTTGATTTTATTACCATTACCAATCTTCCATTTGATCCCATTTCTCAGAAGATCTTGAAGACTACATATACACTTCCAAACCAGGGACCCCGAAGGGTGAGTCTCAGATAGGCAGTCAATTAAAGGCTAGTTCTATAGGTACTTAGCATTCATGATCTTGCACCAATCCTTCCTATTCCTTAGATGGTCCCAACCCACTTTGGCCATAAGAGCTTTATTGGAATTATAAATATTCCTAATCCCAAGCCCACTAATATTTTTAGGTTGGAAAACCTTGTCCCATTTAACCAAGGTGAATTTTTCTTTTTCCTTGGTCCCCGACCATAGGAAGGTCCTTTGAATTTTCTCAAATTTCTCAACAATATATCTAGGCATCTTGAAAATAGATAGAAAATAGACAGGGATACCTTAAAGAACAAAAGAAAGAAGCTGCAATTTTCCAGCATGGCTAAGCAAGGAGCCTTTCCATCCAACCAACTTCCTTTGATCCTTTCCAAAATAGAATTCCAAAAATCAATAGTAACTTCTTTGATAGTAAGGGGCAACCCAAGATAAACCGAAGGAAGCATACCACTCAAACAACCGAGAACAACAGTCACCCAATTTTGCAGGTTAGGAGTGGTGTTAAAGAAGTAGATCATGCTTTTTTTGTAGTTGATGCATTGTCCAGAGCAAGCAACATAGTTGTTGAGGCAATTTTTCCATTTCCTAGCTTCAATCATAGAGGCTTTTCCAAAGAGAAAGGTATCATCTACAAATTGTTGGATCACTGATAGCTTAAGAGAAGAAGAAGCCTTAATCCCCTTAATGGACCCTTCTGACAGCATATTAGAGAAATTCCTACTTAGGACATCCACCACCATGATGAATAGATAAGGTGAAAGGGGGTCTCCCTGTCTGATACCTCTCCCAGCAAGAAAAAGCCCAAAAGGAGACCGATTTACCAAAACATAGAACTTGACCATTGTAACACATTCCATTATTATATTATCACCAATTGGTTGAACCCAAACTTAGCAAGGACTTTAGGGAAAAAAATCCAGATCACCTTATCATTGGCCTTAGAGATGTCAAGCTTAAGGGCCATACCAACATAGTTGCATCTATCCATGGAGTGGAGTAATTCATGAGTGGTTATGGTAGCATCGTGGATATGTCAACCAGGCACAAACCCTTTTTGTGTTGGGCTGATAATTTTATCAAGGAGTGGTTTGATGTGGTTAACCAAGATTTTAGAGAGGATTTTATAGAAATTATTGCACAGAATGATGGGGCAAAAGTCAACCATATGTTGAGGATCAACAACCTTAGGAATTAAAGCTATGAAAGTGTGATTTAGTTGCTTAATAATCTTACCATATTTGAAGAAATCACTAGCAGCAAGAACAAGGTCCTCACCAAAAATCTCCCAGAAAGTTTGAAAGAAGGCCAGAGGGAAACCGTCAGGGCCTGGAGATTTGAAAGCCCTCATGCTGAAAGTGGCTAACTTAACCTCCTCAGGAGTGACAACACCGAGGATCCCCAGATTATCACTCTAAGAAATTGAAGTCAGGAGTGGGTCAAGCAATAGTCTATCAAGAGCCAGGTTAGGAACCTCATCAGGAGGCTCATAAGCCTTCTGGTAGTAATCCGCAGCCACTAAACCAATCAAGGAAGGTGAATTGACAATATCACCTTGAGCATTGTGTAACTTGGTTATTTGATTCCTTTTCCTATGTTTAATAGCAGAGATATGAAAGAAAGAGGTGTTCTTGTCACCTTTTTTTAGCCATTGGACCTTAGATTTTTACTTCCAGAAAATCTCCTCTTTCTTAAGGATTTGTTCCCACTCTCTGCAATTCTCCTTCTCCTGGTTGCAGGTGGAAAGATTGATGTCACCCTCCTCCATTTTCTTCTGAACTGATTTCAATTTCTCCCCAATAATTTTTTTCTCCTAGAAAATATCCCCAAAAACCCTTTTGTTCTAGCCTTTCACCATACATTTAATGTGTTTGAGTTTAAAAAAGATCCTAAATATGGGAGAACCACGAACATGAATATTCCACCATTCAACAATTTTATTTTTGAAGTTAGGGCGGGAATTCTACATAATTTCAAACCGGAAGGGAAAAGGTCTGACAACAGATTGGTCACACGAGGTTAGTAGCAACAGATTGTGATTAGAAACCATCCTGGGGAGAGCCCACAGAGTAGAGCTGAGCAAGCCAGTACAGTTACTAGAACAAAGGAATCTATCCAATCTAACTTGAATTAGGTCTTCCCTAAATGTTTGTTGGTCCAAGTAAAAGCTTAGCCCGATAAGTCTATGTCAATCAGGCCAGTAGAACTCAAAAAGTTTGCCAAGTTTGACATGCTGTCAGAATAATCAATCATACCACTGCTTTTCTTCGAGGGAAATAGGGGGGAGTTGAATTCCCCAACCATAAACCACCAATACCCACTATTGTTTTTAATCTAATCAGAAAGAGCCTACTAAAGAGCATATCTAGCATTCCTCTGGTTGGGCGCATAAACATTGATAAGTGACCAGGAGTTGCCTGGGAAGGTAAAAGAAACACCAACACTACTCCGATAGTGGAATATTCAATGCCATTAAATCTAGAAGGGTTCCAAAGCACAGCTAGGCCTCCAGAAGCTTGTTCAACATCACTATAGGAGTAAATGGCCCCTGGCCATAAGTACTTAGCTATATTATCAAAGTTAGCTTTTTTATTCTTAGTTTCTTGTAATAGTAAAACATCAATCTTATGTTCTAAAACATAGTTTTTTAGAGCAAGTTGCTTATGGGAGTTGTTCAGCCCATGCACATTCCATGACATGACCTTCATTTTTGACTTTTCTTGGAGGAAACTTCCAATGTCCTCTGCTTACCCATGGAAATCTCATTTGTAGTTTCTCTTAATATCGTAGATCTATGGCTTGGCCTACCAGGCTTTGATTCACCTCCCACATATGCCTTTTTCTTCCTCCCTTTTTTCTTTTGGGTTATCCAGTCATCCTCCCCAACAACACACTCCATTTTTGAGTCCCCAGAGTTGAAAGCTGTCACATCTCCATTACCCATATCCTCCCAAATTTCACCCTCTTCCCCTATAATCTCATTTTCCCCCATTGAAGCCATCCCCAACTGGGTATCACTAGCAAGCGCATCACCCCCAAAGGCCAAGCTAGTGGAAGGATTAGCTATCTTCATAACCTTATCACAAACTAAATCCTCAATTAATGAAAGATTAGCAAAACCTGAAGCCATATCCAAACTGGTCTCTAACTTAGGAAGAGGAACACCAAAGTTAGGAATATCTTCACTGGTCGCTAACTTGGGGGAAGGAACCCTAGAGTTAGGAGGATCTGATAACTCTAGCAAGGATGCTCGAGTACCACTAGTCAGATCATCAATTTTAGGAGGAGAGTTAGTAGCAGTAGCAAAGTCTCATGGGTTAGGTTCCTTATTGAAAGAGGACTTACAATTAGTAACAAGGTGCCCAGATTTGGCACAATTTTGATAGAAGACCACAACATTTTCATAGCACACCGGCTGAATCCACGTCCCAAACTTTGAGCAGAGCTTAACAGAGTTAGGAGAGACTTATTCACACAAATGTTCACACAAAAGTGAGCAAACACTAACCTAAACTTTGATAAGGTGATGGAGTCAGAAGTAAAGAAGTGTCCAAAGGATTCACCAATGCTTTTGAAGATAGATTCGTCTCAATATTCCAAAGGTAAACTAGGAAAACAAATCCAAACTGAAGCTGACTTATTTAGATCCACTGCAGGGTCAAACCTTGACTTTCAGCGGCATAAAGCCCAACTGTGTTTACCATAAACCCAAGGTCCAAAAGAAAGGACATAAACTAGATCTTCTGAAGCTGTGAACGTGAAAAGGAAGAGACCACTCGACATGGAAAAAATGTCCACACTTCCCGTGAGGCGCCATTTAGTAGCAACCCATCTTCAAACCATATCAACAATGGGCTGGAAGGAGAGAAAATGACCCATAGTTGTGTTCTCCATGGAGGAGACAATCCTATCACTGACCGTATTAGAGATAACGAAATCCATTCCGGACACTACAACTTTAACCTCATGAGAAAGAGGAGGTAAGGAGATTTGTTTACTATTGGTCAAAATATCCTTCCACCCAAGTGATTCTGAAGGAATCTCCACCGCCGGCACTTCAACCGAAGACAAGGGAGGTGCCGAAAGATCCTTAGCCAAAGGACTGGGCCCTCTAGGAGTATCTCCTGAGGGACACGGGTCCGCAAGAGACAAGGTGAGGCTCAAGTCAAGGGGGGCATAGGGGGACTGTGGGGTACCCCCAAGGTAGATTCCACCATACGTGCAAATAGTTCAAATGCAGACAGAGGAGGGGAGAGCGGGTGAATGCACGAATCCTCAAGGCTCACTCAAAATAAATAGCTTAAAGGCTGATGATTTAATAAAAATCTAGTGTGACAAGGGTGATAACCTAGAGGAAGGTAATAGGTTGATGGCTAATAACTTTGAAAACTATGTTGCACTTAAGTCTCCCTGACTATAAAGTTGGACCCTATTGGTTCCCAACCAAGCTACCATTTCCAATATTGAACAAGATATGGAGCTAAATAAAAGTCATCAATGGGATAAAGATAGTAAAAATAGTGCCATAGCCCTAGGGACCCTATGTATCTAATTACAAAGGATGATTTGAGTATGATCCTTCTACCTAAACTACACTTAATTATGGAGAAAGTAAAGGGGTCGTTAAAGAAAAACCCCATAGTTCTAATAAGATATGAAAGTCAAAACCAATTTAAATAAAAGATGCAACATTCTAAAAAAACATGGTAGGTGATATAAATTAAAATACCATAGATGGGTAACTTGAGCAAACCCCAAGGCCCTGAGCTAGCTCTAGAAGGCCTAGAAAATATGGGAGGTCTCTATAAATGGGAGAAAGGGTTCAAATTTACAAAAACAAAAGAAAGAAGACAAGCACTATAATCTAGACTCCCACAACAAAAAGGATTGAGGCTGAAGAGAAAATGCCAAAATGTTTCAAGTAGTTCAAATATGATCAAGATGTTTCCCCCATGAATGTTGAGAATGAAATTTAATTACATATCTTGGAATGTTAGGGGCCTTGAGTCCCTTGACAAAAAAAATATTGTAAGGAGGTTTTTGAATCTCGAGAAGCAAAAAGACTTGGTCCTCCAAGAAACTAAACCAGCTAAATTCACTTTGGACAACAACTTGAAATTCATTTGGAATGGGTCCTCATATTACACCATGAGTCATGAAAGGGGTAGGGGAGGTGTTGTTGTACTCATCTCTAATCAATGGGCTCATAATTTGGCCAACTAGGGCACCTCTACTTGTAACAAGGTAGTTTGGGTCATTTTGGAAAAAGATGGAGTCAGCATGGGTGTATGCTCTATCTACGCCCCCAATGATCATAGAGACAAAACAAAATTATGGCAATGGCTTATCAACCTACCAGATGTTCCTTGGATCTTGGGGGGATATTTTAACATGGTAGAGCATCTAGAAGATAAATGGGTTGGGATTGATATGTCTTGGAAAGGTAGTGAAAGGTATTTTTGGCAAAGGCTGAAAAATAAGTTAAATTTGGTTAATCCTATGGAGAAGGGTAGGAAGGACTACAATGTGTTATGGTTCACCTAGTGTAATGCACAAAAAGGTAGCAAAATGATCTACTACAGGTTGGATAGAATATATGCAAATAAGGACTTTTTCAACTTCATTCCAAATGATGATGGTCTTAACGTAGCTATATACCCTTATACCCTCTCAGATCATCACCCCATAAGGGAAAGGCTAATTACCAACCAAGACAGGCCCAAGGGGAACCTAAGGAAGACAAGATTTATCCTCAATACCCACCTATTGATGGATGATGATTGTAGAGATGCCATCAATTATCTTAGAGAGATTAATAACTAGATGTTAAAGGATTTATCTACCATTGATAGATGGAACCAAAATGTTGATGGATAGAGAAAACTCTTCCAAACCATTAGAAAGAAAAAAAATAGACAAAAGAAAAGAGGAAAATGGGCTCCAAGAATGTTTATTCTAGGATAAATCCAAGGTTCAAATGGACCCAAATGATGAATAATTAAGTGAAGAGCTTTCTCTTGCCATAAATAACTTAAGAAAAATCCAAACACATAGGATTCAAGGGTTAAATGTGAGGCCCAAGTTCAATTGGATAAACTGTGGAGACAAAGGATCTAGTTTTTCTTTAAGTACATAAAGGAGAAGAGCTTCAAAGAGTAGATTGGAAAAAATTGGGAGGGGGGAAACCTTTTCACTTCCTAGGAGGAAATTTTGAATCAATTCCAATCATACTTTAAAAAACTATTCACCTCTGAAGATGGTGCTAAGGGAAATCATGAGGCTAGGGAGTTCATCAAATATATTATTGCAAGGAAAATAAAAAAGGAAGATGCAACAAAGTTGGTAGATAACATATCTAAGGATGAAATAAAAAATGTTATCCTATCCATGGACAATGACAAGTTACCAAGGGGAGATGAGTTGTATGTGGAGTTTTATAAAAAAATTGTAGATTGGGTTTGTGATGACTTGTTGTATGTATACATGAAAGCATTGGATATGGGTTCTTTGGGAAGAAGCATCAATAAAGACATCATAAACTATTGCCAAAAGGGGGTGACAAAACTCTGATAAGGAATTGGAGACCTATAACCTTGTTGAATGTATCTTATAAGATACTAGCTAAGGTGATTGTCTTAAGGCTTGTCAATATCCTTCCCAAGTTTATTAATAGCACCCAAACAAGATTTATCAAAGGTAGGTACATTTTGGAGAATCTGATCACAAGACGGGAGGCTATGGAATGGGCAAGGTCTTCCAAATAGAATGCACCTATGTTCCTACTAGATTTTGAAAAAGCATATGACAAGGTTGAGTGGTCCTTCTTAAAAGAAACCCTTGAAGCCTTTGGCTTTCCTACTATGTTTTGTAACATGGTGGATACACTCTTGAAAGATGATGTTACATAGGTAGATGTAAATGGTTCACTCTCAGAAGAATTTAACCTTGAAAGGTTCATTAGGAAGGGATGCCCCCTCTCATTGAACCTCTAATTTATTGCATTAGATGCACTATACTACCTCTTGAGGGAACACACTGTTTCACCAAGAGTTAGGGGCATACGATTACTGGATCAAAATGAACTAATCAATATTCAATTTGTAGATGACACTACTATATTTATAGAACTGGAAGAGGAAATCATGGAATCATTGATGGGGAAACTCAACTTGTTCTGTCAAGCATTAGGAGCCAAAATTTCTAATGCAAAATCCAACACTTTAGGGTGGAAGGAGTCCCCACCTTATTGGGTCAAGAAGTATGATTTCCAACGGGGTGGCCCAAACAAATAATTAAGATATATGGGGATCCCCTTTATTTTCTATCCTAACCTAAAGGAAATTTGGATTTGGATTAGTTCAAAAATTGAGAAAAATATGGAAGGATGATCCCTAGCAGGGAGGATATAACTCTATCATAAAGTTCTCTCTTCCTACAACATTTACTTTGCTTTAGTTTGGTTCTTTAGCAACTATTAGGTCAATGAGATCCAAAAATGAATAAGGAACTTTATATGGTCAAAAAATAAAGGCAAAAGGAAAAAATCACTTAGTTAAATGGGAATGGTGTTGCCTTGATAAGATGAATGGTGGGATTGGTCTAAAAGATCTAAGACTGCATGGTATTTCCTTGGATTCCAAATGGATAACCAAATCCTTGGTAGGTGATGAGCCTTGGAAGGTCCTGGCAAGAAAAAATATACTACTTGCTACCCCAAAGCAAGCTAAGACATGGAAAAATCCAGCTATTTGTGGTATTGTCATTAGCAAACACTCAATGTCCCTGGTTGGTTCCCGAGTCTTTAAAAGCCTTTGAAAGGCTTGGGAACTAACCAAGAATAATGTAGAGTTTAAATCTAGTAAAATAAGAATAAACATTAATATGAAATTCCAACCCTATAGTTCCATTTGGTGGAACTTATAACACAATAACAAAACCCTTGCTCTATTACAAGAATGCTCCACAAAAAATGGACTCAAACTGGAATTCAAACCTTCAAAAAGATCTTGACCAATGGTCAACTAAAAAGCTAGAATATATTGGTTTCTAAATTTAATCTTCCTCTCACTTCTTAAGTACGTACAATATTCTTATGGAAGCTTGCAAAGATGACAACTTTCTTCTAAGCATTGACATTGACATTGATTTGGCAAAGGACCTGGTCTAGAAGGATGACACTAGTTTATCTGAAATCAAAGAAAAAATAATTTAAAAGAATATCATCAACAATGTTTTTATTACTAATCATTTCAATAAGTGTTGGGGTACCTCTATGTTTGATAAAAATTGGCAAAAATTTTTTAATTCTATGTGGCATGTAACATTAATGAGTCTAAAGAGGCTTGCTTCAGATGGCTTATTCTATTGCGAAAATTCCTTTCAAAGTTAATCACATTGATGTGAATATATGCAATGTTTTTAGAACTCCAAAATTTGTATTGTGCATTTTATTTGAATGTCTTTATGCAAAAGAAGTATGAAGAATTTTCTGCAATGATTTACATCTATGGGATAATGATGGTAAAAATATTTGGAAAGTAGTATTGTTCAATAATAGGAAATTAAACAAGGAATATTTTTTGTTTTGGGATTGTTTGTCTACTGAAATCTTATGGCACATTTGGAAGGTAAGGAATGAGGATAAATTCAAAGGTTGCAAGAGGGTGCTTATCAAGTCTTCAAAAAGATACATTTTTCACTATTGTTTTATAGATCACAATCATCATGGAGATCTCAATGGCTAAATTGAGGCTAATTGGGGTTGGCATAGTGATAGTGAATAAAAACAAGATCAAGTAGGGGCATACTTGGCATAACAATCATGAAGACTCAAAAACCTTCCTTAGAGCGCTGAGAGAGTTCCAAAGGGTTTTTAATGAAATGGTGGATGACAATGCAAAAAGGCCAAGGAAATCCTTTCATGCCAGGTTTCAGATGAATGAGGGTGTCATTTTAACTTTTGAAGAGATCAATTCAAATGAGATGTTGTCTGCAAGGGATCCTGACAAGGGTGATAGTGAAGAAGGCAACCATAGCTACAAGGAATAATCCTCTCATGGTCTACTATATCCAACAAAGTTATATCTACCAGTAATATTCTATATTCAAGTGCTACATAATATGATGTTTAAAGACTTAAAACCATATTTTTGGTGTATTAGAATAAAAAATTTCAAGTTAGATTGCAAGTAGCATAAAACTAAATCCCCAATCAACAATAGAGCACAATGAAAACAAGAAGCATAAGAATAGTGAAACAACATCACCTAGTATTCAAGCTTCCATTGGTTGACCTCCATTGGCCTTCTCCATCTTGCTGAAAATGATATAATTGCCCTCAGATTTGAAGTGCAACTATAACCTATGCCAAAGACAAGAAAAATATTGAAGTAATGTGTATGCTCAAGTACTCAAAAGCTCTCAAGAATGTTGTGTGTAACATGTCTAAAATGACTTGAAAGAGGGCCTTTTAAAGAATTCCAAATTGAGAATGGATGCTCAGGATTAAAATTTGGTGAAGCCCTAAGATCAAAGGCCAAGAATCAATGTCATAAGGATGATTAGGGTTAAGGAAACATTAGGTCAAAGTTAGGGCAAGCCTTGAAATGAAGGGTTGAGATTTAATTGAAAGCAATTAAATCAATGGTGGAGAAAAAGAGGTAGTTGGAATAATATAAATTATTTAATTTATGGAGGAATGTTGACTTATGAATTAAATAATGGTTTAATTCATAAATGGGATGAGACAAAAGACAATAAATAATTGTTTTAATTATTTATTTGGTGGGATGGAAAGTGGGTTAAATAAATAAATTTATTTAATTGAAGGAAAAATGGTAATGCTGGTAATCAAAAATTTATTTAATTATTAGAGGGAATAAGAACTAATTAGTGACATATTTAAATAAATAAATGTAATTTATTTATTTAAATAATCACAAAGGAATAATTATGACATTAGGATGTGATTAAATAATTGAATTATGTGAGGAAGAAGAATGGTCATCACATAAAATATGATTTACAAGTCGAGGCCATTTTTATGTGTCTACATTTGGAATATCATAATTGACTGTGCACATATGTATATGGCAATATATACCTCCAACAGTTGCATAGCTATGCATTTTGTAAATAGTGTATATGGCAGTATATAACATACATGACTGAGTGTGCATTTTGTAACTAGCCTATACGATAGTTTTATCTATGATCTGAAACTTTGATAAATTAGATGTAATGTATATATTTTTGATGAACTATTTCTAATTTTAAAAAATTATGATGTCACCACATTCGTCCAACAATATTTCTTGGCCAATGAAGAAATCAAAGGTACAATCATCTCTTGGATTTACCAAGATGAGGATATTGTGCCATATCTCCTAAAAGAGACATACCCTACAAAGACCCGCATCTACAAGAACATGAACTATAAGGGTAAAGGCCTTGAGCTACATGATAAGGAATTATTTATCCAATATTTGTAAAGGAAAATATCAAAATTTAAGGGTTGTGGTACATACCACCTACTAAGGAATATAATAAACTAAATGACACTTCCATAATTATGGAAAAAACATATCTTGAATTTAAAAAAAAGGTATGTTCCATCACTAACTCCTTCAATAATCTCTCCATCTCCAACCTCTTCCATGATATTTTTAATTGTACTAGATTTACCTCTCACTCACTCATCAATTGGGACCAAAAATATCCTATTTCGTTAGACACATTTCAAAATGATGAGGTTATCCTTGAATTCTTCGGGTTTCACAATGGTATCCATATAAAAGATCACAAGAAAGGATTCAAAA
>VDFB02328066.1:0-10320 GCA_007258455.2 Sequoia sempervirens | reverse complement strand
ATTTTGTTGAAAATGTAAAAGTACTTGCAATCTGTTCTTTCTCTATGGTTGTAGAAGTATTAAAAGTGCATATTAATATAGTTTAAATAAAAATGGGGCAAACTATATTAACTTGTTTTATTGCACTACGAAAATTATATTTTATGGAGTAAAATTATTATTATTGAAATAATTGAAACAGCCCAAATCCGTACGTCAAATAAAATTCTCATAATTTACATCCTACAAGTATGTAAATGTGTTAACATGACATTGCAATAAAATTTTTCCTTTTCTTTATTGATAATACATGAACATATTGCCATATCAATTTACAATAAAGATTCCATTTCAATATAATAACTTCACAAGTACATGAAATGAGAATACATACCTTAACTAACATAGCTCCAATAAGCTTTAGAACAAATAGTAGTAAGAAGGTCCAGGAGATTGTCCTTTCAAATCTTGGTACATCGGCCACTTGCTGTGGAGTAGAAACATCACTCAGGCGCTTTTCTACCAACCACGGACTTATAATGTGGTCCCCCGCACACCTATCTTTTGATAGATGGCCCTCCCTTCGAAGAAGAGATTGGTAGGGTATCCTTTAACGATTACCAACTCAGCATAGTGCTGTGTCCTACACAACTAGAACCTTGCTATTTCACAATCTCAAACTAGTACAAGGATCACAATGAACTAACAGTGTAGTCTCAACCAACTCACATCTAAGTGGAAGTTGTACATTTCACTACTTTGGCCAAAGTATTCTCATTCAGTACTTCGCATGGAGATCATCTATCATATACATTACTCAGGGCCAATTTGCCTTAAGGCTTTCTTACACTACGCGTAGGTTTAGTCCTTCATTGGATAATACGAACCCCAGACATCCTACATCAGACTAACTACTAGAAATGAAAACAACATAACAAGTAATCACAATTTCCCCTCCTATACTAGACATTTTCATCCTAGGAGTTTCAGAAGCTTAACTAAGTTATTCTAATAACTTAAGTTGTGATCATTACTTATTTCAATGCCTTCATTTCTGTCCTAGTATTTAGTAACTACTTAAAGCATATTTTCCTTATATGGAGATCATACAAGTAATGCAATTCACTCAATATGCAACCTTTAACCTTTATACAGTTTGCTTCCTAAGTACAAATAGGTAAAGCAATTCATAAAACAACTCATTCTTTCTTTCACACAAAAATACAACTATGATTGTCTTTCAACTATGCACAACAATAAACACAAAGATTCCGTTTTAATTAAATATTCAAGAATTGAATAGATGGTAGAAGAATATCCCATGCTTGTTTTCAAAGCTTTCCTTCAAAGAAGACGTCTTTGCATTTTTGGATGAATGGCAATTCCTTCTCAAGATGCAAACTTTCCTTCTCAAGATGCAAACTTTCCTTCGCAGATTTACTCCTAGGTGCCTCTTCTCACTCAAAATGTAAACATTCAGAAATTCATACTCTCAACTTTCAGAATTAAAGATTGCTCTCAGTAAAAGAAAAGCTCTCAATAATTATAAATGCTCACAACAATATGGTGGCTCTCAGGAAATATGAATACTCTCAGGAAATATGAAAGAACTCTCAGAAAATATGAATACTCAGAAAATAGAAACTCTTAGGAAATCAGAAATAATTTCGAAATCCAAGTAGTGAAATGCTCACTGCAAATAAGAAGGATTTCATAATCCAAGAGGGTGTATTGAAGAATGGTCAGGGCGGCCTTATATAGAGCCTCTACCCAACGTATTTCCACTTCCTAGGGCGTGTAGACTGCTAGGACTGAAGTTTGGAAGTTTCCATTGTGAAAAGTGGCGAATTCTAGAGGCGAATCGACCTCATTTGTTGACAGCAAGCAAGGAATAGTTCAAATTTGCACATGGTGGAAATGGTGAAGCAACACCTCTCAGGTGTGTTCTATTTTGGTGTGATTTGCAGCAATCTTGTTTGGGAATTTATTTCAGAAGAAATGGTCATGGCTGTGTGATTCCCACATTGCCATTATTCATGGCTTGATGGACAACAACCTGCGTTTCATTCCCAGACCTGGTCTATGCCGTGTGCTTTAGGCGCGACATTTTCACTCAGCGCAACTTCATTTTATTTTATTTTCATTTCAAAAGTTTCACTATAGTTCATAATGAAATATTTCTCCTCTATAAGTTTGCCGTGATTTATCTCCAAAAGGTTCGATTCAAATAATAAATATTTGATATTTCATCCTTTGATTTAAATCGATTTCCATAGTTAAGGATTTCGATATCTCATGAATTGATTTATTTAATGACTTACATAGTTCAAAATAAAGTCTTCTTAAAGACTTAACTATGCACACTTGTTCATTTTCATAAGTTTTTGAGTCATTTTTCTTATGTTTTTGGTCAAATTCGGGTTTTAGAGGCATTACTGCAAGTAGGGGTTTTAGTTCTTTATTACAAGTGAGTTATAGGAACTTTTAATTCTCATTACAGGTAAGTGATAGGAACTTTTTGAATAAGTTACAAGTAAAAGGAACTTTTTGCTCAAACTGCAAGTTAGAAAAAAAAGTGAACTCGTAATGTGTTTTAAAAAGTCCGATTCCTTTTAAGTAAAAAAGATGACTTGTAAAGAGCCTTAAAAAGCCCGATTTGAGTAATGTTGTTTAAAAAACACTTGCAAATGTGGTTTTAAGACCCGATTGTAAGAGATGTCGACTTATTTACTTGTTTTGTGACTTGAAAAACCTGTCGCCATGAATGCTGATGGCAGTTTGTGTTTGAATTGGTTTGTCCCCCTCTTTTCATGGTGATTTCATAAATTTCTATCAGCAAAGTTGGAAACTCAGCTGAAATAAATCAAGTCCTCATTTGTTGAGTTTGTGCAAGGCGCCTAGGGATTTCTTCTTCATTTTGGCTTTCCATATTTTATTTACTGGTATGTTGTTTATTTTCATTTTCGTTTTGTTTCTTATTTACTTTGAAACGTTTTTTATGCCCAAATCGCACTTGTGAAAACGCCATTGCAAAAATGTTGTGATTGCATTTATCAAAACGTCATAGCTTCATTTTTCACACGCCTTGTCTTCATTTCCAAACGTTTTTCTTTTAAAAAGCCTTGACTGCACGTCCAAATACTTTGGCTTCGAATTCAAAAAAAAAAAGAACGCCTTTGTCTCAAAATGTCTTAACCCTCATTGCCATTTTTGCTGAGATAATGATTAAATTTGAAATCGGGTTTTGTTCTATTAGTTGCAAGTATAGATCCAAATCGGGTTTTGATTTGCATGTTATAAGTGTTGTTAAAATATACTTTCTTTAACTTGTAATTGGGTTTTCATTATCCAATTGCAAGTAGGAGTTTTCAACTAAGACTGCAAGTTGAAGTTTCAAATTGAAACTTGTAATAATCTTCCCTTTTTCCTACTTTGCACTTTGAACTTGTAGTGTGTCTCAAAAAACCTGATTGCACTCCTTACCTGTAAGCTGCATCCCAAAACCTGAAATGCTTTAAAAGTGCTCAAAGTTGAACTTTCTGGACTTAATTGCGAGTGCAAATAGAAGGTTATAACTTGTAGTTTTCAAAGATGCAATCAAACTCTATTTTTTCCATAAAAAACATATGTTGCTTTCACTTGTAGTCAGCCTTCCAAGATCCGAAATTGGATATATCCTTCATTTATGTGCCCTTTGAAGTCATTTCATTCATCTTCCATCTTCATACAACAAATGGTCACAACAAACTGAGTCTAAATCTTGTTATCTTCATGAATACCATGCCTTCACTTGTTGATGATGATGATGTTTGAACTCTATGGAGTTTTCATTGTAGCCTTGTAGATTCTTGTTCAATGACAGAGGAACCATCTTCTCTGACAAACAAAAAGATGAAATATAAGTATGATAAGTATCATAATGAGATTTCTCCATCTCACGTAGTCTCAAATGTTGAAGAAATCAGAGATACAGAGATTGGGCATATTGATATGTCCGAATTTCTTCAAAGAGCTTAGAAGTCGACTTCACATGATATGCAGTTGTTACTGAGAATTCATATTCATCTGGTTGAGCTGAGAAGTCAATTGCACATGATATGCAGTTGTTACTAAGAAGTCATATTCATTTGGTTTCCACCTTTCTTGTTGCTGCCTTAGAGCCAGAATTTGTTCTCGCATGTGTGTTGGCGTAACAACTAACACCTCTGGAGTAGAAGTTGTTATGAACAGCCTATGCACACTACGCAATGAGTGCTCTTCAAATTATGGAGGGGAAGCTCCCTCGTTATGCTTTGACAAATGTACTTGCAAAGGAAAATAAGCTAAAACTATGTCCTGTCTTTTTGTTTCAGCTGCTAGAGGCACAAGGCTTTCTTGAAAGAACTTACACGTTGCAGCTGAGTTTTCTCTGGTTTCGCAAATCAACTAAACTACAACTTACATCTATCCAATCTCCTCAGGAAAACAGAGCGAGAGGAAACGGAGCAAGGTTATGACTATCAGACGATAAACGCATTCAGATTCTCTACTTGAAGGCAAGGTGGCGCAACTATCATCTCAATCTGAACAAGTTTATTAAGCACAAAACAGATTTGAGAATTTGCTATGATAATCTTATGAAACCCTATGTGGCATAACACTCCATCAGCATAGTAAAGACTCACAAACAGCTTTTATCATCAAAATCTTTGTGAAACCCTATGTGGCATAACACTCAATCGTAATGACAAAAGATTCACAAAACAGATTTTCCTAATCTAAGAGAAGATTCACCATGAAAACTTTATGAAACCCTGTGTGGCATAACACTCGATCAACATAGTAAACACTTCACAAAACGGTTTTATCATGACAATCTTACGAAACCCTGTGTGGCATAACGTTCGATCATAACAATAAAAGATTCACAAAACAGATTTCTCTAAACTATGGAAGAATCCAGCATTACAATCTTTCGAAACCCTATGTGGCATAACAATCAATTGCAATAATGAAGACACATGAACAAATACCATAAAGAGCAATATTGAGGGCAAGGTAGGCGCAGCATATGTTTCTCTCTCAAGCAAAAGTTATTTACAAATGAGCAAAAGCTCTTATTTATATACATCAAGGTGTAGGTAACCCTAAAATCACCTCGAGTTCACTACAGTTCTTGCACTGCATGCAAGTTATGCGCCCTAACCCTAATGAAGTAAACTATACAGTTAACTGGGCAACTACCCTCAGTTTAACTGGTACAAATAACCTAATTGGACAATGTGCAAGCATGCACGTCCTTATTTAAAGCAAAGTTAACTGGGCACTACCTTCAGTTAACTGGAAACCCTAACCCTAACTCCTGTGTTGATAATTTCGAGGATGAGATAAGCATGTGTTAAGTCAGCGAGTGAACTGAAGACTGGAAGTCAAGTTAACTACTGCTCAGGACTCAACCCTAGAAATTAACTGCACGTTCTAACTGACAGATCACTCCATGTCAACTCGGTCTAACACTTCGATCAAGAACTCATCGATCTCTCCGTCATCTGGCACTTTGATGCTGCTAAAAATAACAGTCTGCTTCTTTAGTTCTCTGCCACTTTCAGTAATTGTGTGCACACCATCTTTGCATTCTTCAGTCGCCTTTCTCAAACTGGCTGCAATTACTGAAACATTCTCTAACTTTGGCGCCCTAGGTTCACCTTCAAGGCTGTCATAAATCAGCTTCTCGAATTCTGCTTGAACTTTTTCTAACTCCACATACGTGCCATCTTCGAGAAGATAATGACACGGAATCTGAACAACGAAGCCACTGACAAGTGCAAGCACTCCAACTACGTCATCCTTCAATGAAAATAACTTGGAAGAGATTTTCTCACATATTTCTGTTCTGAGAAGGTGCTGCTCTTTCCAAGTGAAGACTTTCTCTTGATCTTCGATCTCCTCCAAAGCATCGCATGCAACTGCTAACTGAGATACAAGAACGCGATCCTTTGCCAAGCTCTCTGCAACTGCAATATCCAGCGACTGAATACCCTGACGGAGTTTGTGTGCCTCACTCCTCAACTGATATAAATCTGCAAGAAGAGTCTTACCAGCAGCAACTAAACTGTCAATCCAATCATCCAAAAGTCTGCCATGACTGACCAACTGATCCAATTTTCGTTTCTCTGCAGGTGTGTGCCGAGGAAGAACCGGTGCTCTATTTGGATTCCCATGAACAAGATCAGAAATATATTGACGAAGTTGACTAATTTCAGTTTTGAGTAAAGCCTTATCTTCTCCATCCTTCGTGATACGCTCTTCAAGATTATTGGTAACAATCTTGAGAAGAGATACATCTGTCTCTCGTGTGGTCTTGCCAAGATTTGCCTTAGTGAATGTAAAATCACCCACTTCGACCTCATCCAAGCTTTTACCTTCTGGAGGCACTGCAACTTCTATCACAATCTCTGATTCAGGGGTCTTTTCGATATGCACTTGCTTCTTAATCTTCTTGTTTGATCTCCTCTGATAGGGCTCACCAAACTCTGACAAATCAAGGTTGTATGACGGTTCACGCCTTTGTCTTCCCAAAGACTTCTCGAGCCAACAAGACTGAACAATATTTTCAATTCGTGGAGAAACTGTCCCTGATGTATCAACCTGTGGTGTTTCAGCTGTCTCCGATCCTGCTTGAATTTGTGGCTCGGGCTCAGAATCTATATCAATAGGCGGAACGTGAGGTGAACTAGGAAGTGAAACGTGAGGCTCAGTCTGAATAACTGTCTCTGTTGGAACTTCAGGAATACTCTCAATTTGTTTCTGCTTCCTTTTACCAGTAGCTCTCTTCCCTGTGTTTCCACTGAGTCTAACTCCTTCCGGAGGTATGATAATGGCTTTAACTCTGGGTTTTGCTCTAGAAGTAGAAGGCAATGACGAGAAATCCTTTGGCGGCTCTGCTACAGGAACTGACTTTCGCGTTCGCTTGCTCTCCAAGAACAACTTACTAGTCTTGATCACTGATCTGGAAACCTCTTCAATAGAAGTATTCTCCTTAGCATACCAATCAGGTGAGCGAAGTGGCTGCCTAGCAACTTGATCCTTAACATAAGAATTGAGAAGAGCTTCACCATCATCATCTGACAAACCATCAACATCTTCTGACAAGTAATCAGAGAGCTGACCAACAGTAAGTCTACAGTAGTGACGACGACGGACCTCGAATTCATCTTCACAATTTGCCCAGAAGTCTTCAAGTTCTGGCGTATGTGCAATCCCTCGCTCTAACCGATTTGCATAATGTCCAAGAGGATCATAGGAACGCCTCTCAGTATAAGGCTTGAATTTGAACCTTTCTATCTCAGTAGACATACGCCTGGCATCTGTTGCTGCATCACATGTGAAAATTCCCAATGAGAATGGAAAATTTGCCGCAGCCTTATGACGACTACGAAGAAAGAAGTGACCGTGCTGCATTTGCCTGAGGAACTCCATAAAGACAATCTTGTCTGACGGATATCTCGGCAACATCAGAGGCTCTCCAACATAACCATAAACTCGGAGGTACGTGAAAGTAGGAAACTGTATGAACCAATCTGCCCAAGTCTCCATTGCTGAGTTGGCCTCGGCTGAAATACGAATGTGCAACTCATCATCAAGATCTCTCACGGTTCTCATGGCAAAGTGATCATTCACCACTCGGAAGTCCTGCTCAGACTGAGAAAACTCTAGTTGTGGATAATACTCATGAATACGCTGAACACCGAGAGTACCATTGGTTTTAAGAAGTCTGAAACTACCTTGAAATGCCACCAAGTAAACCAAATAAGATATCATATGAAACTCGTGATGCTTGAGAAAGTTAGAAATCTGTTGATGTAAGCAATCACTAATTAACATAGCCCAGTCAAAACGCTCTGTGCCATCAAGGATTCTGGTAATCAGGTAGAACATCCATGGACGGAAAGTATTAGCATCTGACTGGCCGGTAACTCGATTGAGTAAGGTGATCAAAACAGCAACTTCTCCTTTAAATTCACCACGACCAACCTTCTTAGGCAAGTTAGTTTTCTGAATTGTCAACCATTTCTGAGCGACCTTTCTCTGTGAACGTTGATGATCAGCATCCCATATCTTCTCACAAGCTTCAAGATCAACAGTAAAGTTATCTGAGCGAGGAGAAATAGCAAAACATCTTTCTATGTCCTTCGGCTTGAGACTGCAAACCCCTCTTCCATCAACCGATCTGATCTGTCGTGAAGACGAGTCATAATGCTTAATGCAAGCAAGTACGAACTCAAGATCGAAGATAGAAACAGGAATGGATGCCGCTGCCAGCAACCCGGAACGCTCAAGATTCCTCATCGAATTGCTGCTAACACCTTCTAAACTGCTCAGATTGACCACTGGATAAACATGATTTAGGTCCGTATCTTAAGTCTTGGTGAAATTATGTGTAAGGACTGATTTCACCTTGTAATCAATGAGATTGAACTGCATTTTGAAAATGGTGACTTTTGACTGTAAAGTCGAATATGTTTGAAGAACTTTCTGAAAAACTCTGAACAAGGCTAAAAATAGCTTTTGACAGGAGAAATTTTCGAAGAAATTCTGGAACATGGGTTTTGTGCACAACTGAATTCTGAACAAACCCAGATAGCTGGATTTTGGAAAAAATGTGGTTCAAGCCCACATGCAAAGAAATTCTCAGAAAAAGGCTCAGAGCTTCAGAATGAAGGCTACGGGGCGATTTTCTCGAAAAAATCTAAGAAGTGGGTCTTGTTGCAAACGCTGAAATATGAGAACCCAGATGAACAGATTCTGAAAATGTGTTGAATTACTCTGGCATGCGAAGAAAGTACCTAAGGTGAGAAATAGAAAAAATAAGACAGAAGATAGAAAGTTTTGCTTGTCTGCTTGAAAAATCTGCAAATTTCTTCTTTGAATCTTTATAAAACCTGCATGCAAAGTGGAAATGAAGTCTAGAATTGACTTCCTCTGAAGAATCTGAGCTCGTAGCTTTGAAGAACGCTGAAAACGGACACCTGAATCACCTTAAGCTTGCTGGTTGCTCAAGAAAATACAAGCTTTCAGAGCAAAAGATGATGCAATAATGGACGCCACTCTTGAAATATATAGAATTTCATCATAGAAATTCGTACTAAAGCAAGCATGCATTAAAAATGGCGCTAAGCTTCTCATTGGACCTCATAATAGTTAACTGAAGGTCGAACAAGCTCAAAAGGTGGACGTGCTTTAGGGTTTGCCCTTTCAACACTTCAGTTGAACTCATCATGCGATTTTAGCTTCAGTTAAGACTTGTCTTAAGTTCGCCATCTTCAAATTTGCTTTAGATTCATCAATTTGACCTAAGGCGTAGCCTTTTGCAACTTCAGTTAACATTCAAGAATAAAATAAGAGTTCGCCATCTTCATGCAAAGAATATGCTAATAATAGCGACCCTTTTGGAAGTTCAGTTTGGCCTTCAAGAATGCGCCAACTTCATGCTTCACTCAATTATAATCTAAAAATAGCAACCCTTTTGAACTAAAGTTGCCTTCCTTAAAAAGTGCATAGCTTCACACAAAAATGCTTCACTTTTCAACCTTAAATATGGCGACCTTTTTGAAACTCAAGTTGACATGCAAATTCGCCATACTTCACAAATCTTATGCTTCACGCTTCACAAACTAATGCTTCATCAAAATATGGCGTCCCTTTTCATGACTTCAGTTAACATTTGATGAAGCGTTATCTTCACTAAAATCTTCTCAATTTTGACCAAATTCGCCATGCATGCAAACTTCAGTTGACTTTTAGTGATTATCTTCAGTTAAACTTAACATGCAATCAAGTTAACTGAACATGCAAGATAGTTAACTGAACATGCAAACTGAAAGATCACTCCACATGCAAACATATGAACTGAAGATGACAACCCAGAAATCGTTCAGTCTAACTGCAGTCAGAACTCCAGTTAAGGCGTCCATTCAACTCACTTTCGAAAATTCAAATTTGAACTCTTGGGCGAATTCCAGACTTAGCCAAATTTCGTGAAAATTTAAGCTAAAACCTCTGTCGGGATCTCTGTTCATCGACTGACACTGGTTGACTGACTTCTCCGATTGGCTGGCTGACAGGTGCATTGCAGAGCTGAGTAAAAACTGATCAAATGATATCTTGATACTGCATGTCATAAAACTGACATTTGAAGGCTCAAAAATCCAAGCGCCTTTTCCAAAAGCTGCGCTTTTTCCCTGACTTAGTCAAATTTTGACTCCTGCATCTCGAACGAAGGGAAAAACAAAATCCTTCATAACTTCTGATTTATCAACTTTCAGGACTGGAACTCAGGTTCACTGCGAAGCTAAACTCGTT
>VDFB02328065.1:0-18708 GCA_007258455.2 Sequoia sempervirens | reverse complement strand
GGGTCATATTAGTGGCTTTCAATGAGAAACTTAAGATAAAGTTTTGTCATCTCATTGCTCATAGCCTTGGCATCAGCTGTTGATCTGCACTTGTAAATACCCATCTGAAAAGGACAGTTGGCAGTTGGCTTGCGTTTATTGCGCAGAAAGGTGTGGACTTCGTGCAACTGCTATAAACATTCCATGAATACCACCTTATTTGATGGATAATGGGGTAACATGGCTAGATGACCTGAGTAACCATATACGCGAATGAAGGTAAACGTGGGGAACTGGACGAACCAATCGGCCCGATCTACCATTGCCAATTTGGCTTCTAGTGAAATGCATACATGTAACTCGTGATCAAGGTCCCTCACTGGGTGCATCAAGAACTGGTCATTCACCTGTTTGAAGTGTCATTGTAATTGTGAGAACTCAAGTTGCGAGAAATGTTGATGAACCTTCTGCACACCTAGAGTTCTATAATATTCAACCCTCTAAACTGGCCTTGAAAGGCTATTAGATATATGAGGTATGAACACATATGCAATTCGTGGGCTTTCAAGAAACCGGTCATCTAGTTGTGGAGAATGTCGTTGATCAAAGCAGGCCAGTCATAGTGCTCCTTGTTGTTGACAAGTTGAGACATGATGTAATACATCCATGGCTGGAACTTGTTTGCTTCTGCTTGACCGGTGACACGATTGAGTAAATTGATCATGATCGCGTACTCATCTTTGAATTCTCCACATCCCACATTCTTTGGCAAGCTGTTTCTTTTCTCTTTAAGCCACCTTTCTACGATTCTTTTCTGACATTTTTCCTTTGACATGTTAAACGCCCTTTCACACTCTATTGATATGACCAAGTTGTTTGCACAAGGTGGAATAGCAAAGCATCTTTCGACATCCTTTGGCTTGAGACTACAAATGGTTCTCCCATCAGCTGACTGGATTTCCCACGAGGTGGGATTGTAATGCTTTACACAAGCGATTACAAATTCAATACTCTATGCTGAGATGGGAAATGAAGCTCCCTCAAGCAACCCAGATTGCTCAATATTTCGCATTGTGGTGTGCTCTACGCCATCTAGCTTGTCCAAATCAACTTTTGGGTGTGCTTCATGTAAATCGGTCTTAGCCATCTTCAAGAAATCATGAAGCAAGTCTGATTTGGTCTTGAATTCAACTTGCGAGAATTGCATTCTGAAATTTTGGAAGAATGGTTGGGCACACGACACTATTTGAACAACTTTTCACATAGGCTAAAAAATAACTTCGTCGAGGGGTAATTTTTACAAAAAATTCTAAGACGTCGGTTTTGTTGAGAATATATTTTTTAACAAACCTTGAACGTCAGATTTTCAAAAAGATGGCTTTTTCTTTGACATGCAACAACCCCTCAGGGCAGAAGCTGTAGAAGCTATTTTTTCCCAGAAAATTCTAACACATGGATTTTGTAGGCGCCTTTGTGCTAAGCAAACCCAATTTGTCAATTTCTGAAAAAAGATAACTTTTTGCAAAAACCCTAAAAAAATGGGGGCAGTGGAGCGATTTTTTCGGAAAATTCTGGCACGTGCGTTTTGTGGCCAATGTTGTGTTGAACGAACCCAAAAGGCCAAACCTGTAAAAAAATGGAGTTTGCTTGGACATGCAAGAAAACCTAAGATAGAAGTAGAAGAAATTGGGAGAAAAATGTTGGAGATATGAACTGCTGCCTTTGAATGTTGATGCTTGGATAAATGATCTCTGGAAAAACGTCCCTTTGTGCAACCTGAACCTGGAAATATGAATAACACTGAAAATGGCCTCCGTTTGATCCTTCAGATGGTGTTGATGAAGAAAAATGTGTTTGCTCTTCAACCTGCAAAGAATAATGAAGAATAGACGCCATGTTGCTTGATAAATATCAATTTGAAGTGGAAGCATCAGTTAGGGCATCTAAAATCCTAATTGAGTCAATCTGCATGATTGGAAGTTAACTAGAAGAATCTCCACCAATTGTGGGACATCTAGACATGAGAAAGTCTTCAAAATTTGTATCTGGGAATTGACTTTGGACGCCACCTTGCCAATGTTAGGATATTCTTGAAGATTTTCAAATTTTGCTTGATAAACAGCCTTCATTTGATCCTAAATTCCGAATGCCTGATTGATCCTGAGGTTTGGCTGACAGATTCACTACGGAGCTAGGTCAACTCTAAAGAGATGTTCTTGGAAACAACAAACCCTAAAAATGGCTCTGGTGGCTTGAATCCTTGGGCGCTTTTTCCTAGAAGGGTGCTTTTTCTTGCCAAACAACACCAATTTTCAAAGATTTTCAAATTCCTCCATTCTTGACCTTCTGTGCTTTGATCTGCAGTCAGCGATGATTGATGATTCCTGTGAACACAATGAGATATTGAACAGAAAACCAGTTCAATTCCAAAAAGGATGAGTGGTATTGCAAGCTCTGAAAGTTGATTAAGAGGACTCAAAAGTTTGGGCGCCCCTAGCCTCCAGGGGTGCTTTTGTGCTTCTGAGACACAATTTTCACCTTGTAACCCTTCACGAAATGCTCCAGTTTGGTCTTCGTCGTCGAGAGTCTGAACACTCCGATGTATCTATTGACAGTATCATCGCGAAGACTGATCAACACTGAAGAGGGACTTCTTGGAGGCTGCGAAGCACGAAAGCTGCATCTAGTGCTCCAAAAAGTTCGGCGCCTTTTGTTAGAAGGGTGTATTTTCCTCTATACTTAGCCATTTTTTTATGTTTTCAACTTGCCTTGACTTTCAACATTTTCGCGCTTGATCTTCATTTATGAGCGTTTGACAGGTCATGTGAGCTGGCAGCTAGATTCATCGCGAAGGTGGAAGGATTCTGAGCATATGCCTTGGAGAAGACAACTGCTAGAAACTTCATCTGGTTGCTCAAAATGTTGGGCGCTCCTAGCCTGAAGGGGTGCATTTTGCTCTAATGAACTTCATTTTATCCTTCGTTTCACATGCTCGTTTGATCAACAGCTACTGTTGTTTGATAGGTTTCGTGGACTAGCGAACAGATTCGTTGCAAAGATGGGCTGAATTCGGAAAGATTATCTGGAGATAACCAATTGTAACAACCTATCCCTTGCATAAATTAATTTTTTTTCAATTTTACTCCAAACATATAAAGGTAACAAGCAACAAAGGCAATACAATAAATTTTTCCTTTCTTCATTGATAAATGTATACAAGTTACATTATATTTCCACATGAATTCCATTTTCATTGCAAATATAAATCAAAGTACAAATGTAAAACAATTAAATACATAGCTCGAGAGCTTTTGAACAAATAGTAGTAAGACAGTACAGGTTCCTTTCCTTTCAAATCTTGGTGCATCGGTCACTTGCTATGGAGGAGAAACATCACTTGAGCGTTTTTCCGCCAACCACGGACTTATAATGCGGTCCCCCGCACATCTATCATTCGATAGATGGCCCTCCCTCCGAAAGAAGAGATTGGTAGGGTATCCGTTAACGATTACCAACTGACTATAGTGTTGTGTCCTACCCAACTAGAACCTTGCTATTTCACAATCTCGAACTAGTATAGGATCACAATGAACTAATAGTGTAGTCTCAACTAACTCACATCTATGTGGAAGTCGTACATTTCACTACTTTAGCCAAAGTATTCTCATTCAGTACTTCGAATGAAGGTCATCTATCAAAAACACTACTCAAGGCCGATTTGACTTAGGGCTATCTTACACTACTCATAGGCTTAGTCCTTTACTGGATTATCTATCATCCTAGACTATCCTACGACAATCTAATCTACTAGAAATGAACCACCATAACAAGTAAATCACTTAATTCCTCCTACACTAGAATAATTATCCTAAGAGTCTCTCAAGCTTACCTCAGTTAACCTAATAACTTTAAGCTGACTGATTATACTTGACTCCTGTCCTCATTTCCATCCTAGTATATATTAGCTAGTAAAGCCATATTCTCCTTATATGGAGACAATACAAAATCTGCAATTTCACACTTAAATGCATTTTAAATCTTCTCTTAAATTCTTTCACATAAATTCCCTTTTATGCATAACAAATAAACATTTTTCTTGAAAGTTCTTTTCCCCTATAACTAATTGCATTCATGAATTAACTTTCAGACTTTGCACACACAGCAAATAGAAAGAAATAGAAACACAATAATCAGATTCAAAATTATAAAATGATGAAGGTTTCATGCCTGGTTATAAGCTTTCTCTCCTTTACACTATGGTTATAAGGTTTCTATTATGTGTCGGAAAGGATCAGCAACGAAGGTTGTTAGAAGCTTTTCACAATCAGGCATGCGGAGGACACTTTTCATCGAGGGTCACTGCATTTAAGATTCTACGAGCACAGTTTTATTGGCCAACTATGTTTCGTGATGCATATGATTGGGTGTACAAATGTCAGCTATGTCAGCAGTTTGCTGGTAAAGTGAAATTGGCATCTTTTCCACTCAGGCCAGTTGTTATTGACGCTCCATTTCAGCAGTGGGGTATTGATTTTGTAGGACCTGTCAATCCAGTTTCCAGTAAGGGGCATGTGTTTGTCCTTACAGCGACAGATTATTTTACGAAATGGGTTGAGGCAATTCCTACTAAACGAGCTACGTCCGAAGTGGTTTGCAGCTTTCTAAAGGAGAATATCATTTCTCGCTTCGGAGTTCCTCGGAAAATTGTTACTGATAATGCTACTTGCTTCTCGTCAGAGGAGATTTTGAGTTTTTGTTTTGATCACGGCATCATGCTGTCACATTCATCAGATTATTACCCTCAGGGTAATGGACAGGCCGAATCATCCAATAAGAACATTGTAACAATCATACGCAAGTTGGTTGAGTCAAATCAGCGAACTTGGCATACTAAGTTATATGACGCTCTTTGGGCTGATCGTATAACTCCTAAAAGAGCTATTGGCACCTCGCCTTTTATACTTTTGTATGGTACAAAAGCTATTTTGCCTATTACATTAGAGTTGTCTGCTTTGCAGTTGGCATCAGCAGTGGAAGATGAAGAATTTCATGATCCTATTCAGAAGAGAATTTTGCTCCTGATGAAACTTCAAGAGAGGACGGAAGTTGTCGATAAGATCACTCAACACCAAGAAAGAGTGAAGAGAATTTTTGATAAGAGAGCTCGTCACAGAGATTTTCAAATTGGAGATCAAGTCCTTTTGTGGGACAAAAGGCATGAGCCAAAAGGAATGCATGGAAAATTTGATTCCTTATGGTTAGGGCCCTTCCAGATTCATGAATCAGCAGGAGAGAATACTTATATTCTTTCACATCAGGATGGAAGGCTCTTCCCGCTTCCTTATAGCGGGCAATATCTTAAGCACTTCAACCCTCCGGGGGAGGAGTGATGTTGTAAATATTTTGTAAGTATTTTTATGTTTTATCGTTATGTTGTTATGTTTTTCCCCGTTCTGTGATGTTTTGTCGTGTTATAGGTGATTTAAGTAGTCTTGTTTTAGGTGATTTTTAGGTTAAGTTTTTAGGAACTTTTAATGTTTAGGTGATTAGGTAAGTCCTGACTCCATATACCCAACTTATATAGTCACTGGTCTACGAAACACCGAGATTCTAGGGATCTCCTATGCCGTAAGTATCCGACATGGTCACCAGACGGAGCCTAATGTTGTACCCAAAACCAAAATTTTTGCTTCACTAAGGCATTTTGCTTAATTGAGTCTTATTCTTGTTAAAGTGTTGTCAAATGGTCGTTTTTGGGGTTTTCAAATATGGAGTTGGTGTCAGTACTATGTCGTCACATTCTTGAGAAGAGATTTAAGAAAAATGAAAAATTTGAGCGAAAAACATCAAATTTTCTATCTCACGGAGAAGGGAGCACATTCTGAAAATAAGCCCTATCTTTTTAGGAGCCCGAGATCATTTTTTAGGGTTTTGTCACCTCCAGCCAGACTTTTGTCCAGGCATCCGTCGGCTCATGATGAGCTATCAAACTATGGCGGACCCTGTTTTGTTGATTCACGAATCGCAGTTGCAAATCAAGCGGCGAAATTTGCTAACGGGCAGCTTTTCGGTATATGCGGTGCGGGCGTAGGTTTTTGGCTGAATGCCACCCAAGATGTTTATCTCACATTCGTTCAAGCTTCGCGACGCATCCGTCAGAGGGTGAATCTGAGTTGCTGAAGCGTCTGAACCTGAGGTTGAACGTGGGGTCAAATCTTAGTCAGAATATCAGGGGAAAAAGCAAAAGAGCATATTTTGAGAAAGGCACTTGAGCTTTTCAGGCCTTTAATGCTTTTCTTTTCGATGATTTCAAATATTCAATATTAATAGGTGTTACGTTGACTTTCCATTACTTTGTCTCGTCGGTCGAGGAAGATGTCCGTCGGCTACTGATGGAAGTTTTATCTTCCTTTTGTGATTTCGGAAATGGCTAAATGCGGAATGAAAGAGCAACTTTTGAAAGGGCGCTCTTGTTTTCACCCTCGAGATGGCGTTTTCACGGGAAATGTGCCTTCTGATCGTCGATGCGGAAACTGACCCAGCAGCGATGAACACGAGATCGAGTCACCGAAAGTTGATAAAGCCGAAGTTATGAAGGATTTTGTTTTCCCCGCCGTTAGAATCGAGAAGTTAAAAATTTGACTGAAAGTCGGGGAAAAAGCGGCTTTTCAAAAAGCTTGGATTTTTGAGCCTTAGGATGTCGGTTTTATAGCGTCGCGGTGTCAAAGATATCATTTGATCCGGTTTTACTAAGCTCCATGGTACACTGTCGGCGATCAATCGAATCCGGTCAACCAATGTCGGAGGATGAGCAGAGGTCAGCGAGAGGTTTTTAGCCCTAAATTTTCATGAAATTTGGCTAAGTGCAAGTCGCCAAGAGCTCAAATTTGAAATTTTCGAAAGTGAGTTGAATGGACGCCTTAACTGGAGTTCTGACTGCAGTTAGACTGAACGATTTCTGGGTTGTCATCTTCAGTTCATATGTTTGCATGTGGAGTGATCTTTCAGTTTGCATGTTCAGTTAACTACCTTGCATGTTAAGTTAACTTGATTGCATGTTAAGTTTAACTGAAGTTTATTACTGAATGTCAACTGAAGTTTGCATGCATGGCGATTTTGGTCAAAATTGTGAAGATTTTAGTGAAGGTAGCGCTTCATCAAATGTCAACTGAAGTTCAAAAGGGACGAATTGAAGCATGAAGCATTATTTGTGAAGCATGAAGCATTTTTAGTGAAGTATGGCGAATTTGAAGTTGATAACTTCACTCATGAAAAGGGTCGCTATTTTTAGTTTTTGAAAAGTAAAGCAAGATATTAGTGAAGATGGCGCACTTTTCAAGGCTATGGCAACTTTAGTTTGAAAAGGGTTGCTATTTTTAGATTATAATTGATTAAAGCATGAAGTTGGCGCATTCTTGAAGGCCAAACTGAACTTCCAAAAGGCTAGCTATTTTTAGCATAATTATTGCATGAGTAAGGCGAATTCCTTATCTCATTCTTATTGTTAACTAAAGTTTGCAAAAGGGCACGCCTTAGGTCAAGTTGATGAATCCAAAGCAAGGTTGAAGTTGGCGAATTTGATAAAGATGCTAACTGAAGTTAAAATCGCATGGATGAGTTAAACTGAAGATTTGAAAGGCAAACCCTAAAGCGTCCACTTATTGAGCTTGTTTGAGTTCCAGTTAACTATTATGAGGTCCAATGAGAAGCCAAGCGCCATTTTAATGCATGCTTTATTTAGTACGAATTTCTTATGATAAAATTCTATATATTTCAAAGATGGCGTCCATTATTGCATCATCTTTTGCTCTGAAAGCTTGTATTCTTTTGAGCAACCAGCAAGCTTAAGGTGATTCAGGTGTCCGTTTTCAGCGTTCTTCGAAGCTACGAGCTCAGATTCTTCAGAGGAAGTCAATTCTAGACTTTATTTCCACTTTGCATGCAGGTTTTATAAAGATTCGAAGAAGAGATTTGCAGATTTTTCAGAAGCAGACAAGCAAAACTTTCTATCTTCTGTCTTATTTCTTCTATTTCTCACCTTAGGTACTTTCTTCGCATGCCAGAGTAATTCAACACATTTTCAGAATCTGTTCATCTGGGTTCTCATATTTCAGCGTTTGCAACAAGACCCACTTCTTAGATTTTTTCGAGAAAATCGCCCCGTAGCCTTCATTCTGAAGCTCTGAGCCTTTTTCCGAGAATCTCTTTGCATGTGGGCTTGAATCACATTTTTTCCAAAATCCAGCTATCTGGGTTTGTTCAGAATTCAGTTGTGCACAAAACCCATGTTCCAGAATTTCTTCGAAAATTTCTCCTGTCAGAAGCTATTTTTAGCCTTGTTCAGAGTTTTTCAGAAAGTTCTTCAAGCATATTCGACTTTACAGTCAAAAGTCACCATTTTCAAAATGCAGTTCAATCTCATTGATTACAAGGTGAAATCAGTCCTTACACATAATTTCACCAAGACTTCAGATACGGACCTAAATCATGTTTATCCAGTGGTCAATCTGAGCAGTTTAGAAGGTGTTAGCAGCAATTCGATGAGGAATCTTGAGCGTTCCGGGTTGCTGGCAGCGGCATCCATTCCTGTTTCTATCTTCGATCTTGAGTTCGTACTTGCTTGCATTAAGCATTATGACTCGTCTTCACGACAGATCAGATCGGTTGATGGAAGAGTGGTTTGCAGTCTCAAGCCGAAGGACATAGAGAAATGTTTTGCTATTCCTCCTCGCTCAGATAACTTTACTGTTGATCTTGAAGCTTGTGAGAAGATATGGGATGCTGATCATCAACGTTCACAGAGAAAGGTTGCTCAGAAATGGTTGACAATTCAGAAAACTAACTTGCCTAAGAAGGTTGGTCGTGGTGAATTTAAAGGAGAAGTTGCTGTTTTGATCACCTTACTCAATCGAGTTACCGGCCAGTCAGATGCTAACACTTTCCGTCCATGGATGTTCTACCTGATTACCAGAATCCTTGATGGCACAGAGCGTTTTGACTGGGCTATGTTAATTAGTGATTGCTTACATCAGCAGATTTCTAACTTTCTCAAGCATCACGAGTTTCATATGATATCTATTTGGTCTACTTGGTGGCATTTCAAGGTAGTTTCAGACTTCTTAAAACCAATGGTACTCTCGGTGTTCAGCGTATTCATGAGTATTATCCACAGCTAGAGTTTTCTCAGTCTGAGCAGGACTTCCGAGTGGTGAATGATCACTTTGCCATGAGAACCGTGAGGGATCTTGATGATGAGATGCACATTCGTATTTCAGCCGAGGCCAAATCAGCAATGGAGACTTGGGCAGATTGGTTCATACAGTTTCCTACTTTCACATACCTCCGAGTTTATGGTTATGTTGGAGAGCCTCTGATGTTGCCAAGATATCCGTCAGACAAGATTGTCTTTATGGAGTTTCTCAGGCAAATGCAGCACGTTCACTTCTTTCTCCGTAGTCGTCATAAGGCTGCGGCAAATTTTCCATTCTCATTGGGAATTTTCACATGTGATGCAGCAACAGATGCCAGGCGTATGTCTACTGAGATAGAAAGGTTCAAATTCAAGCCTTATACTGAGAGGTGTTCCTATGATCCTCTCGGTCATTATGCAAATCGGTTAGAGCGAGGGATTGCACATGCGCCAGCACTTGAAGATTTCTGGGCAAATTGTGAAGATGAATTCGAAGTTCGTCGTCGTCACTATTGTAGACTCACTGTTGGACAGCTCTCTGATTACTTGTCAGAAGATGTTGATGGTTTGTCGGATGATGATGGAGAAGTTCTTCTCAATTCTTATGTTAAAGATCAAGTTGCTAGGCAGCCACTTCGCTCACCTGATTGGTATGCTAAAGAGAATACTTCTATTGAAGAGGTTTCCAGATCAGTTATCAAGATTAGTAAGTTATTCTTGGAGAGTAAACGGACACGGAAGTCAGTTCCTGTAGCAGAGCCGCCAAAGGATTTCTCGTCATTGCCTTCTACTTCTAGAGCAAAACCCAGAGTTAAAGCCATTATAATACCTCCGGAAGGAGTTAGACTCAGTGGAAACACAGGGAAGAGAGCTACTGGTAAAAGGAAGCAGAAACAGATTGAGAGTGTTCCTGAGATTCCAGTAGAGACATTAATTCAAACTGAGCCTCACGTTTCACTTCCTAGTTCACCTCACGTTCCGCCTATTGATATAGATTCTGAGCCTGAGCCACAAATTCAAGCAGGATCGGAGACAACTGAAACACCACAGGTTGATACATCAGGGACAGTCTCTCCGCGAATTGAAAATATTGTTCAGTCTTGTTGGCTCGAAAAGTCTTTGGGAAGACAAAGGCGTGAACCGTCATACAACCTTGATTTGTCTGAGTTTGGTGAGCCCTATCAGAAGAGATCAAACAAGAAGATTAAGAAACAAGTGCACATCGAAAAGACCCCTGAATCAGAGATTGTGATAGAAGTTGCAGTGCCTCCAGAAGGTAAAAGCTTGGATGAGGTCGAAGTGGGTGACTTTACATTCACTAAGGCAAATCTTGGCAGGACTACACGAGAGACAGATGTAGCTCTTCTTAAGATTGTTACCAATAATCTTGAAGAGCGTATCACGAAGGATGGAGAAGATAAGGCTTTACTCAAAACTGAAATTAGTCAACTTCGTCAATACATTTCTGATCTTGTTCATGGGAATCCAAATAGAGCACCTGTTCTTCCTCAACACACACCTGCAAAGAAACAAAAATTGGATCAGTTAGTCAGCCATGGCAGACTTTTGGATGATTGGATTGACAGTTTAGTTGCTGCTGGTAAAACTCTTCTTGCAGATTTGTATCAGTTGAGGAGTGAGGCACACAGACTCCGTCAGGGTATTCAGTTGCTGGATATTGCAGTTGCAGAGAGTTTGGCAAAGGATCGTGTTCTGGTATCTCAGTTATCAGTTGCATGCGATGCTTTGGAGATGATCGAAGATCAAGAGAAAGTCTTCACTTGGAGAGAGCAGCACCTTCTCAGAACAGAAATATGTGAGAAGATCTCTTCCAAATTGTTTTCACTGAAGGATGACGTAGTTGGAGTGCTTGCACTTGTCAGTGGCTTCGTTGTTCAGATTCCGTGTCATTATCTTCTCGAAGATGGCACGTATGTGGAGTTAGAAAAAGTTCAAGCAGAATTCGAGAAGCTGATTTGTGACAGCCTTGAAGGTGAACCTAGGGCGCCAAAGTTAGAGAATGTTTCAGTAATTGCAGCCAGTTTGAGAAAGGCGACTGAAGAATGCAAAGATGGTGTGCACACAATTACTGAAAGTGGCAGAGAACTAAAGAAACAGACTGTTATTTTTAGCAGCATCAAAGTGCCAGATGACAGGGAGATCGATGAGTTCTTGGTCGAAGTGTTAGACCGAGTTGACATGGAGTGATCTGTCAGTTAGAACGTGCAGTTAATTTCTAGGGTTGAGTCCTGAGCAGCAGTTAACTTGACTTCCAGTCTTCAGTTCACTTGCTGACTTAACACATGCTTATCTCATCCTCGGAATTATCAACACAGGAGTTAGGGTTAGGGTTTTCAGTTAACTGAAGGTAGTGGCCAGTTAACTTTGCTTTAAATAAGGACGTGCATGCTTGCACATTGTCCAATTAGGTTATTTGTACCAGTTAAACTGAGGGTAGTTGCCCAGTTAACTGTATAGTTTACTTCATTAGGGTTAGGGCGCATAACTTGCATGCATTGCAAGAACTGTAGTGAACTCAAGGTGATTTTAGGGTTACCTACACCTTGATGTATATAAATAAGAGCTTTGCTCATTTGTAATTAACTTTTGCTTGAGAGAGAAATATATGCTGCGCCTACCTTGCCCTCAATATTGCTCTTTATGGTATTTGTTCATGTGTCTTCATTATTGCAATTGATTGTTATGCCACATAGGGTTTCGAAAGATTGTAATGCTGGATTCTTCCATAGTTTAGAGAAATCTGTTTTGTGAATCTTTTATTGTTATGATCGAACGTTATGCCACACAGGGTTTCGTAAGATTGTCATGATAAAACCGTTTTGTGAAGTGTTTACTATGCTGATCGAGTGTTATGCCACACAGGGTTTCATAAAGTTTTCATGGTGAATCTTCTCTTAGATTAGGAAAATCTGTTTTGTGAATCTTTTGTCATTACGATTGAGTGTTATGCCACATAGGGTTTCACAAAGATTTTGATGATAAAAGTTGTTTGTGAGTCTTTACTATGCTGATTGAGTGTTATGCCACATAGGGTTTCATAAGATTATCATAGCAAATTCTCAAATCTGTTTTGTGCTTAATAAACTTGTTCAGATTGAGATGATAGTTGCGCCACCTTGCCTTCAAGTAGAGAATCTGAATGTGTTTATCGTCTGATAGTCATAACCTTGCTCCGTTTCCTCTTGCTCTGTTTTCCTGAGGAGATTGGATAGATATAAGTTGTAGTTTAGTTGATTTGCGAAACCAGAGAAAACTCAGCTGCAACGTGTAAGTTCTTTCAAGAAAGCCTTGTGCCTCTAGCAGCTGAAACAAAAAGACAGGACATAGTTTTAGCTTATTTTTCCTTTGCAAGTACTTTTGTAAAGCACAACGAGGGAGCTTCCCCTCCATAATTTGAAGAGCACTCATTACGTAGTGTACATAGGCTGTTCATAACAACTTCTACTCCAGGTGTTGGTTATTCGTAACAAGGTCCTAAACCCATAAGAACAAATTTTGAAGTACTGGCAATTGGAGGTTGCCACAAAGTGTTTCTATTCTAATGGCTACTAATTTCATTTCTTTTTAGAAAGATTTCTGAATTTATATAAATTGCAGTGCAACCAACATACCTAGCACTATATTGAAAACAATTTAGATTTCTGAGGCCAAATTCTCCCATAGATTTGGGTGTGTAGATGGTAGATCATGCGAAATGAGGGAATTTTTAATGTTCTTTAGTGCTTTACCACAAAAGGCTCCAATATATCCCTTGTAGTTAAATTTCTAGTATTGAGGGAAGGGGAAGGGGAAGGGCAAGGGTAAGGGGGAGTATGCAGACCATGTAGATTGGACTTGCCTACAGAACAGCTTGTATAAGTTGCACCAGTCTGGCTCATGCGAGCCATTTGTTGGTAGATCTTGAGAGTTTCAATTTCATTTTTACTAAAGATGAATCCCCTATAGCTGAGTTACATCTCAGATGTAAAGGAAAGCTCAAATAATTCATAGTTAGAATTGGGTGTGTAGATGGTAGATCATGCCAAAAGAGGGAATTTTTAATGTTCTTTAGCGCTTTACCACAAAAGGCCCCAATATATCCCTTGTAGTTAAACTTCTAGTATTGAGGGAAGGGCAAGAGCAAGGGCAAGGGGGAGTATGGAGACCATGTAGATTGGACTTGCCTACAGAACAGCTTGTATAAGTTGCACCAGTCTGGCTCATGCGAGCCATTTGTTGGTAGATCTTGAGAGTTTCAATTTCATTTTTTCTAAAGATGAATCCCCTATAGCTGAGTTACATCTCAGATGTAAAAGAAAGCTCAAATAATTCATAGTTAGATTGCCCTCCTCAAAATTTCAGTAATTAGAGATCTGATATTTCTTTCTGACAAGAATTCAAAGGAAAACAATATTGGACTTAGTGTCATTGATTTGTTATCGCAATTCAGTTTTATAAAGGTCAACAAGTTTTTTCACTTTCTTTATTTCCTTAATCATAAAAGAAGCAAAGAGGAGAGTGCTTGTAATCTGCTAAATAGAAGTTAGTGTAACATGTGCCATCTCCCACTGCCAGGACACCACAATATTAAACCTTGATTCATCAATTGTTTTGGCACTATTTTAATTTGGGCTCATGAGGATAAATAATCAGCAACTTATTGGGTCTTCATAGCAAATCCCCTGAGAAGAGTGATATGTCTAGACCAATAAACCATTAACAGCAATTGTAAACATCAGAGCCCAGATATGAGAACTAAGCTATTTGGTAACTTCTTGATGAACCCATTGGCAAGTGTTTGTAACTTTGTTTAATAAAATTCCAATTGCATTGGTCAAAGGCCTTTGAGATGTCAAGCTTGATCACAATGCCAGATCTTTGTTGTGTATAAAGGGAACGAAAAATTTCTTGGACTGCACTAATATCATCCATCATATGCCTTCATAAAAGAAAAGCTAGCCGCCCCTTAGAGATCATCTAGAACAAAAGGTTCCTACATTGAGAGGTATGAACTTGGATACAATTTTGTAAACCATTTTACAGAGCACTGTAGTCAAAGAAACTCCTATGAGCTGAATTAGGACAAATCAAGTAACCTCGAGCTTCTTTATCATGGTTTGGGGCTTGCAGGATTCCTCAATGAATTCCTCAAGTTCATATTTAATAGTGCCCAGACCTCTGATAAAAGAGGCTTCATCCAATCCCAGTACCTTTTTAGGCTAGAGAAGAATACAATAGCTTTGAATTCTGCTTTCATATCTTGTTTCATCATGTGTTCATTATCCATCTCTTGTATATGCTTAGGAATACTATGCAGAAATTTTTGTTGAGTGATCTTCAGGTGACCCAGTATAGGGGGGTGTTAAAATGCCCTAAAAGAAGTAGCATAGGATAGAATATCTTGACAGGATATCAAAACCTGTATATTCTATGTGCATACGCATTGTATTCAGTTGATTTGTTGCCTGTTAAGGCTGCCGAATAGAAAATTTGGGTACCAGCATCCCCATGTTTTATCCATTGTTCTTTCAACTTGTACTGCCTATAGGTGTAATGTCCCCGTTTTAGCTGACATTGTTTGTTGAGGAGTGAGCCTATCATTGTGACCCTCGTAGGCTGACAAATTTGATTAGAGGGTTATTTTGGTAGTTATCCAGCGTTTGGGAACATTACTCCTTTAGTTGATTCAGGTTTGGGCCTTGGCAGACATTTACAGAGTGATTTTTAGACACTTACTATTTATAGTAAGTCAAGCAGATAGGGGTTACTATTTCTGGCAAGGCACCTGGTTCAGTTGGTCAGCTCAGTTTCGACCCAGTTTGATGATTTGATGAGCAAACAGTGTTTATTGAGGCATTTGATAATTATTAAAAGTTTATTAATTTGACTTTATAATATAAAGTCACTTTAATGAAAAATTAAAGTAATTATTTAATGGCAAATTATAAAGTATTAATACTTTATAATAAAGGGGTAAATAATATTAAATGAGTATTTTATTACTCATCAAAAAGGGACGCCATTATTTAATGAAATTGCCTAAGTTCAAAAGAGGCGAATTTTATTATTATTAAATGCATTTTAAATTGCTTTTTGAAGGAGGTCGACCTTTTGAGAGAAGATATATATTTCACAAAGACAAATCGAACTCATTATGTTATGATTATTCTAATTTGTCAATTATTTCTCTCTGAGAGCATTGGGGTTTGTGAAACAAGGGTTTCTACAAACATTGGATTTCGGAGAACGTTCCCTCTTCAGAATCAGACATACTGAGGCTGTGCAATACCAATTGAAGCTTGTCAATGGGGCGACTTCATTCAGAGGTTACATTTGTGCTTACCGAGAAAGATTCAGAAGGGGTTTGAGAAGAGATTATTCATCAGAGCAAAGCAAAGGGGCGATTTATTTATTTCTTTATCCAATGATCTGGCACACATCTCAAGGTAGTACGAACTTCTTATTTGCTGGTACAGGCCGTACTTCTTCTCTAGACAAAAACGTCTTGCCTTTTTGCACTCTGACTTCACCATAGTGAATGCCTAGGTCTTTAGAGGTATCTGCAATCTTCTGGTGCTGGGAGAAGTCCATATTTGGATTGGCCGTACTATTTTATGCCTTCTACAGGCAGCTGCAAACAGAAATCAGGCTCTTCTAATATTACGTTTTTGCTTGCCTTTTGGATGCATGTTATCTATTCAACATTGTAACCAATTTATTCTTCAGAATAAAGTCAATCGCCATTGCTAGCCAATAGTTGCTTTAGCATTTGTAAATTTATGCATTTTAATTTGTATTGGCATCATTTCATTCAAAATCGCAAAAACCCTCTTATTACAAAAATCACAAAAAAACTACAAACAAACAAAAATTGCATTCACAGTCAGAAGTTTTGGGTTGAGAGACACCTAGTCTCTTACAATAGGCTTCATCCTCTTTATATTGGAGAGCTAACTGTTGGGTTAGTGTTTGTTCTCTTTGAACAAATATATTGCCAAATTCTGTTTCATTCTATTGTTTGATTTGAGCCTTACTATATTTGATTTTAGCAGGAAACCTGTGCATAGCATTTCCACCAATATAGCTGCATGAATCAAACAATTCATTGACTTTGTTGACAAAATCAAGTATCTTGACAGCATTAGTTCAAACCAGAATTGTTGTTTTCTATGCCAAGGGGTTATGGGTGTGATGGTCAGTAGGATCAATCTATGATCAGATAGAATATTCTTGTAAACTCAAGCCTCAATAGTATGATATTGCTCTATCCATGTCTCAAGAAGAGAAACTCTCCAATTTTTCTGCTGTATAATGTCTGTGTTTCCTTGTGTAGTTCCGTTTGTATGACCCTTGAGCAAATTCCAGCTCCTTAAGAAGGGTTTTGTTTTCTAAATTGTTGGGTGCTTCTACTATTCTACTGCTGAAATCTGTCCCACCCTTTTTCTCATTTAAGATTTTTATAGCGTTAAAAGTTTTCCATAATTACAAGATTGGGCAACTTATCTTGTAGCACCAAGGTGAATAGTTATATATGTATTCTGTAATTCCCACAAGGAGAAAAAGTTGGTACTTCCTGTTTTTCTATTCTTCTTTCTTTTATCTTTTCTTTTATCTTTTCTTTTCTTTCTTTCTCCTCTCTTTTTGTTGCTTAATTATTTTTTCTTCCACCAGTGCTAATCTGTTTTTCTTGTGGGTCAAGTATGAGTTTTGATCACTGAAAGAGGAGAGGGATATGAAACATATGTATTGGATGGATCTAATTATTCATATTGTTCTTATAGATCGGTAAGCTAGACCTATAGTGTGAATTGGCTCTTGGGCAAATCTTCCCAACCCCCAATTAGGAAAAGAATGAAAGAATTATGATGACCCATCCACAGAACCAAGCTGGAGAAATCAGACTTGAAAAATCCTACATTTTCGTTCAATTGTCTGATCTGGTTCCAGAAATAAGTAGTAAGTAATAGGTTGGGTCTTATGCTGAAGCTGGAAGAGATTCTCATGCTTCCCGTTGCATGAAAATGTTACTCCATGCATTCTGTTCCCATGATATATCCTCATCATTCCGTATCCAAATTATCAGACTAGTTTCCCCAAAGTTAAGTGCATGGAATATCTCTTGAATTTCATGAGAGAAAAAGTTAGGATGAAGACTTCATAACAGACTTTGTGAAGATTGAAGGATACATCTTGCCAGATCCCATTGGATGAGAGTTGCAGAATAGTAAAACCAGATGTTTTACTTGCTGCCCAGAAAACCAGCAGATTTTATTTTGCCAGATCCTAATCAGGAGGCTTCCTAAAATAACTACCATATTCACATGTTTGAGCTTGATTTAAACTTTGAGAAAGAAGTGTTTGTTAGGCACCCGAGATCTCCTCTACCCTATGAGAAGACCCGCATTAAGTTGAGAAAATGAGGAATGCCTCCCTTGTACCCTGTCATTGTTTAGCTTTAGTAAGATTACCATTTTCTTCTTTTTGAGTTTTGTATGGATCATAGTTTTGGGGACCCAGATTTGCAAAAAAAATAAAAATGTAATTTTATTATATCTCATTCCTCTTTTTCTTTATCAACTCAAACTCTTTGGAATACCAAATCTGGACAAGGACTAGGATGAGGTCCTCTTTGGTGGATTGGATTGGATGCCTGTTTCCCTTTTCTCTGGGTTCAAGGTAGGAGTCATGGATGTAAATTGCAATGATTTCAGATGAGTATTAGTCATCACACCTTCCTCTTTGGCAGGTTTATTGTGCTTGGATTTGGTCAGATCTATTGGTATCACAAGGCTTTCAGATTGTGTTGCCAGAAATTCTTCCACTGCTCCTAGGATCAAAGCAGCAGGAGCATTAAGAGAACTTTGTGTTGGCTGATTGACAAAGCCCTTCCCTTTCTAGTGTAGCCTCTTTGGATTTCAGTTTCTGAAAAAGCTCAATCACTTTTTCCTTGGTGATTTATCGTGGACGGTTAAGAGCAAAGCCATTTTTTATGACCTCTTGTATGACAGTGTTTGTCTCCACAGTTCCCATGGGAATTTTTTGCTTTTGGTTGGGGAAAACTCTACCCAGATGCCCATGTTCATGACAGATTCTGCAACAGAAAGGGATATTTGCATGGTACATACTACATAGGTTATTCCTGTTCAATGCCACGCATTTCTAAGATGATTCTATCTTGATGTGATTCCTCCAGGCCAATATTGATGCAGATTCATGTAAGTTTAGAAAACCTGGATTTTTAATGAAGTCTGAGGTGGAAATATATGCGCCTGCTGTTCCCTGCTGCTGCTCCTATTTTCTTCATGCAAGTATCCCTTAAGGATAAGAGAAAGGAAGATCTATACTGGCACATTACATGACAAATATTTCATGGAGTTGAATCCAATGCTTTGTGAATAGGCCAGATTTGTTTGTGAACCATGTGCCTCCTTGGAAAGCTTTATCATGCTCTTGTTTTGTGGAAAAAAAGGCAGGGATGTATCCTTTAGGTATGATGAGAATATGTACCGAGTCCATAGGGATCCAATTGTTTTGTATCC